>JADQWA010000173.1:0-5000 GCA_018344505.1 Nebria ingens riversi
CCAAAATATACTGACTACGTAAAAATAATTTAGGGCCGACACATGGCCGATGTTATTTTTCGATTTATGACATAAAAAAAATCGATTTTTTTTTCGTTCTACACAGGTGTCCCCCCTTAATGGATGCCAAAGTATATTTTGGATCATACCTTTTTCCATTTAGATGGTGTACATATGTAAATTATGCCATCAGAACCAAATAAATTATATTTGCTTCCGTTTGCAAACAATACTTTTTTCCAGTCGGCGACTGTCCATCGCAAATATTTCGTAGCGAATTCAAGTCGGTCAATCTTGTACTTTTTGGGTTTGAGTGGTTTTTTTGCGGGTCTTCTTGTAAACAGTCCCATATCATGTAGTCTTCTTTGTACAGTCTTGTTAGAAATGTCAACATCTGCCAATTCCTTTAAAATTTGGAGCAAGGATTATAGCTGACTTGCTTGCACTTCTCTTTTAATGCACTGCTCTATTTGCTTTGTTGTTTTACGTCCACGTTTTCTGGCAGTTTTTATTTTCACATGTGTTTTATAATTCTCACCTTATAAAACCCTTGTATATTCGCTATATCACTTTGCTTAACACCGGTGTTAAACATTTCAATCGTTTTTAATTTAAAATCATTTGATAAATAAATTTCGTCTCAAATACAATTCAAACGTTACATAGTTTTTCGTAACTCAACATTATCTTGCATTTGTATATTTATATAAGCAGTTCTTCTACTTTTGTTCATACATATTATAATTCCACAGCATAAAACTTGGCATCGAGCATGTTACAACTACCAACTACATTAAACAGATTATAAAAAAAAAATAAGATTTGTATAATTTAAAAAAATTCTTCATCTTCTGTCCACCAGTGTATGAAAATATTTATTTATAAAATAACATTATATTTAAATTAATTCCTATTTATATTTATTTGCGATATTACTTCGATTTAAAATTTAATGTTTTTGCGATTTATAAGCAAAACAAAACTTTTTTATCCCCTTAAATTTACCGTTTTAATTTTTTTACGTCTTGCAACACTGCGCAATGCATCGCACAACGGTCGTTCAACTTGAACGACCTCTGAGAAAAAAAGATTCTCTTATTTCAATGGATTTATTAAAGTCGAAATACAAAAGATTGCAGCAATGCGAATCTGGATGGGAATTCATAATGATGGGGTAACTGGTACCACATTTAAGGGAGAAAGGTGTTATTAAAGTTCATTCTCAGCGACCAAAGTATAAATTAAGATTAGTAATCATATGTAGAGTGCCTTAAGGTGAAATGCTAGGTCGAAATAGTGCAATTCTAGCCCAGTAGATCGTGCTAAATTTATATCGTTATATGTTGACCCTGTAAATAGATGTACATTTTTACACAGCCTAACTAGAGCCGTAAGTACAGAATATTTAATAACTGATAATGTAACAGCTTACACTAATATTTTCACCAACCTTATATATTAAAACCCCCTACATATGTTGACATATTATGAAATATCACTTTAAGTTATAAAATTGCTAAATTCATTAAAGATAAGGTACAGTAGTTGTAAATCACAGATAATACATTTTAAGGCATTACAATTTTTTTGTTACGTATAAATTATTATAAATAAGCAAATGTAATTGCAACTAAAAACCTAACAAAATATTTATATATAATTTTTTTAAATATTTTACTAGGCTTTGAAATACTGTGTCACTAAATCTATTTGCCATATGACTTCCCATCTTACGTAACTATGTCAACATATAAAAGAGATTTAAGAATTTCAATACCGATTCTCTGGTAACCGTTACACTCTTTGAATACTTTTTTGTAAGTACAACCGATTCGGGAGACTGCAGAATCCGCAAAAATGGTTTAGAGAAAACATGCGCATGCACTTCCGGTTTGAATATTTGTTCAAAAATAAAAGTTTTCCCTGCCAGTCATATACAAATCTTAAGTTTAAAGCTTCATGAGTATAGCTTTGTCAGGTTTTGATATAGAGCGTTTACACACAGAGACGAAATTCCGAAAATAGTCAGACTCAACTCAGGGCAAGTCAAAAAGTGTATTTCCGTTAAAATCTCGAGTTCGGTAATTTTCATCAATACTAAACTTAAGAAAGTGAAAATTAAATACACGATATAAGATCATCGAGTAATAAGTAAATATTATAATCATGAAAAAAAAAAATCTCGAGATTTTAAAGGAAATACATCTTTTAACCTTCCCTGAATCGAGTCTGACTATTTTTGGAATGGCGTCTCTGTGTGTGTGTGTTTGTGCTGTGGAAATGAAATTTTTAAGAGGTATTTGTGGTGAATCTAAGAGAGACAGAAAGAGGAATACGTGGGTATATGAGCAGAGCGATATTGTCAAAAATGTCGTACGTAGAATAGGTGAGAGCCAAATGAGGTGGTATGGTCATGTTGAAAGAATGTCGATTGAAAGACTAAAAAAGATTTACGTGGGTGAGATGAATGGTGTGATAATGCGGGGTCGTCCTCGGAATAAGAGAATGAATATGATAGAGAACGAGTTGCGCGCAAGGAAAATTGTGAGCAAGCGGAATAGAAGAGCATGTATGAAGAATCTAATGATTCTGAAAGAAGCGAAAGAAGTGTGTAAGGATAGAATTTAATGGCAAAAGCTTGTCAAGATGTGAATACATGTAAAGGGTTTTCTGCCACCCCATATGATGGGAATAGGCATGACGCCATGTATATATATATATATATGTATATATATATATATATATATATATATATATATATATATATATATATATATATATATATATATATATATTCAGTAAAAAAATGTCGAATTTGCAATTTTTTAAATAACTTGTTGGAGTTGCCTTAAAAAAAGTCAGAAGAAAAAAGTTTTGTTTTTACACGAACAAAATGCCAGCTTAACATATTGAAAAAATTAAGGTTTAGTCCGTTAAAATACAATTTTCAGATTATTATTTTTTGGTCCGAGTCCTCTTCGAGGCATCAAAAAAGGTCCTCCATTTTGATTTTTTTAAAAAAGCCAATCAGTATTCAAAATGAGAGTCTATAAGCTTTAATTTGAGCCTCTACACACCTCTCTACGATGCGTCAATTTTTGGACAGGGTTGGGTCCGCTTTCAAAAGAATAGCGTAGGTGCCCGATATGAATATATATATATTTGTATAAATAAACAATATTTGTTCTATAATTATAACCATCAAAGTCACATTAAAAGCAACAATGATCCACCTATGATATCTGTTTTTATTTCATGAGTATTATAAAAAGTGCATATTGGCATGGCGAATATTTATATAAATAAGCAATATATGTGTTATAATTAAAATGATCAAAATAACAATCAAACCAACACAGATATTGTAATCAATTTAAAATATCAACTACCATATATATTGGTCAAAACATCGCACAAGCTGGAAAACCAAACAAACAAATATTTCCGATTTATTTAAATAGAATATTTTAATTATTGCCTTACGGCTTTCGGTTACAACCTGAATAAATTTAAGATACATAAATATTGTAATTTTATGTAGATTTTTTTGGTATAATCAAAAAAAAATTAAATTCATTTTAAGACCTGCCCTTTTTTTGGGCCAATATCTCCTGAAGTACGGGATTGATTGGATTAAAAATACGAACCGATTCAATCGGGCATCTACGCAATATGTGTGCCAGATTTGGTTGAAATCTATTCGGTTCCTTCAGAGGAGAAGAAGCGACAAAATTTGATCTGACGACTCACATTTTCGGAATTAGGGCGATATTAAATGAAATTATGCGAAAGAATTATTTAAATCCGAGAATGTTACAGACAAAATATGCAGACAAACACGTAAGCTAAGGCAAGTATTAGGGCGCTTTAAATTTAAATTAGTAGTGGACTCTTATAATATAATACATGTTCTAAACATCAATATGCGAAATTTCCCTTATGGTTGGTAAGTGTTTTTCTGTATACATAATATACATTATTTTAAGATATGTTACTTGATACTAGTTTCTATCTTTTAATATACTATTTAACGATTTTTTTCAGATATTGCTCCATTTCGGTACATAGAAGAACATATGCATATACATATATTCTTATGAATATCGATTTTAAAATCCTAATAAAGAAAGTTTAAGCATGATTACGACTTAGGAAATAATTGAAACCATTTCAAGCACTTTTATTTAGTTAGAGTCAAGGCTGATCGCCAGTTGTTAACATATGTCACGCAAAATTTGTGGATACAGACTGTTGAATTTTATTATAATAATGTAGAATTACAAATATTTTATTTACGATATTCTTTTATTTCCTAATATAAGGATTATTTCTAGAGTAACTTTCACGAAGCTTAAAACAGAGATGATTATAGTTTTATACTTCTAACGTCCTACTTCAAAGTAAAGATATTCAAATTTCAACATTTTCGGCATTTGTTTCAGATATGATCCTATTTCTAGTTAAGTCTAGTGTTCGGCTTGAAACATTTGCAGAAATAAAAATAACTGTATTTTGGTATAACTTACAAAATACGGTAGATCTGCCGAAACCTCGGCAAACCTGGCAACATTGGCCTAGCATTGTGATTTGAGTCTTCAGTTCATGCAGGTAAGTGCTAGAGGGATCACTGACCTTGCTTGATATAAGAGATACAATAAACGATTTTTGAATATATAATTAAACTGGTTTTATTTATTAATAACGGAGGCGCTGTTTGTGTCAAAAGACAATATTTTTATTCTGCTGCATTTTAAATAATAACATAATATTTTATACTTTTGTAATATAATGTTTTAAATATTTAATGTCTTCGTAAATTATAGTTTATTATTTGTATACAATAATAAAACAACTGCAGTGTCTCGCACTGGTCATTCTTATACGTAGTAGGTTTGTTTAGAAGGATATCCAATACAATATTTAAAACACTAACGAAATTATAGATATTCATTACGTTATATTAGAGATTATAATGGACCGGCATTTTTTGTTTTCAAATG
>JADQWA010000173.1:10000-17631 GCA_018344505.1 Nebria ingens riversi
GGCTGAACTAAATGAAAATTAATTATTCATACTACACAATTTGTATCTCTAGATTGATTTAAAATGTGTTTTGTTTAAGAGAACAGAAAAACAAATGCATTAAATTATTACACAACCAATATTAGATCTGCTTACAAGCGACAAATACATACATACATACAAAATTTCATGCCTATTTCCATCAAATGAAGTGGCGGAAAACCCTTTATATCCATTCACATCTTGACAATCTTTCGCCCTTCAACTGTATCCTTACAAACTTTTTTTGCTTCATTCGAATTCTTCATACATTTTCTTCACCAGCTTGAACCTGATGATGATCTAAAAAATAAACGAAAGTGGTCGTACTTTTTATTAAATACAACAATAAAGAACCTGTGAAGAATAAGACGTTTCCTTTTTAATTTTCCTGAACTAACAATACAAGAGAAATGACCGATGCAGGAAAATTATGTTCTACCACCGTGCTCTGGGCGTAATATGTCAGATTTTCAATATTATCTATCGGTTTTACAATTATAAAATATGTTAATTATAAACCTCATATGGCCTCAAGCGCCACGCGGTTCTTGAACTTCCACGGATATCTTTAAAACTAAGTCTCCGCAGAAGTGACAGTCTATTTTTAGATATTATCTACATAATAATTTATTTAAACACTACGTATAGGTTTATATATTTTTTACACAGCTCATTGTTGATAATTTTTATTTTATTTAAGTCCTGATGCATTCTCCCTAAAACAAATGATGTTCATACAATTTTACATTTAATTTTTAACTAAAACAACATTTTATGAACAAGTGAACCTAGAAGATAACACATGAGAAGTATTGTATAGTAGATATTGTTACTGTTGGTAAGATATTTTCTTTGTAATATCCGTACTTTGCTTTGTTATTCGGTTTATATTTACGTGATATAAATTATGTATTCTAAGTTCTTAGTATATATTGATTGTTGTTAGTTTCCTCGAAATATATTTTAATACTACAGGGATATATAATAATAGTCTTGAGGAAGGCACATACCTGTAACTTACCTTCATTAATAGTTGTAAACTTGTTTGTCTTGATAGCAAGCTAATTTTACAGTCAAATCTCGTACCATTTTGTGCCGAAGGTGCATGCCTCATGTCATTGGTCAGTGACAACGAAGAGGAAAAAAAAATAACAGTGGTATCTTGAGGTATATAATGTGGATCCACTATATTTGACTCTCATTTTTGGTTCACACATTCACAATTTATAGCATAGTATTTTTAAAAAAACTTATATTTGTTTACTTGAATTGTTTAGTAATACAAATTTCCTTTTATTGATAATGTTTCTACATATAGTCCGGTTTGTTATAGTGTTTGTGTTGCTATCAAGTGCTTATGCAGGTAATATTTTTATATTGATATTAATACATATTATAAGTAATTCGATCCCTGAATGTTTGTTTTACATATTTTTAAACGAAAGTAATATTTAGAAATATGTGAATTACTTATTATTTTTTTCGGTAAATATTCCTAGGAATTGCGAAGGTTTTGAGCTCGTCGTACGTATAAGTACAGAGAGCGTACGTGCTGGATAATATGCCTGTAACATTTTCAGATGTGAACAACCGTAAAAATGTATTTAACTCTGAAATAATATAAATTGGGCAACTATAAACAAGAATAGATAAATAAGATATAATAATAATAATTATTCCGATGGTTTTAAACCAATATTATTTGATTTAAATAATGAATTTCAATAAATTTCACCATTGAATGATTGAAATTAATTAGAAAGACTAGTTAAATTATGATATTTTAAAAATAGTTTGTTATATTTTTCTCTACGCTTACAAATACCAGTAGTTCCATACAATTATTCTCCATAGCATTCATTAGTATTATTCGGAGGTTCATGATTTATTTAACTGTCTTGTTGATACATGATTATATTCGCCTTAGGTGATGCGATATGTGAGCATGCTTGTTTTTATGTGAAATATTTCCATTCATTTGAAATTGTAAGTTTTAATCTATTGAATATTACATTATGAGTTTGTATTATATTTTGCTTCCTATCATTTTATAAATTATACTCTTAAAAATATTCTATCATAAACTTTGATGTACAGAAATATTACAGCTAGTTATTAGTATCCCAACTCTCCTTAAACAAGCATTGGCTATTGCTGAAAACTTACCTATGATGAGCTTTTCAATAAATACAATAATAAATTGTAAGTAAATACAAATAGAAAATTTGGTATGACTAGTTTTTCTATAGATAAATAATATATGTACTATAACCATCAATGTCACTTTATTTCCTTTAATTTAGGAATGCGATAGTAGGTATCACCAATTATAATTTAGGCAATTATTAAACATGTTTAACGGTATTATGTTTTCATTTTTCAAAAAAAATGTTTTAATTTACTGTAGATTTTTCTGATTAAAAAATAATAATAAAGTCAACTTCCGTTGTCTTTTGCAATACAATAACTCAGGAAATAAATGGCCTAGTGGGTTTAAAATGCGAGCGGCACAAATAGTGTACTCATAGATTATGTATACCAAATTTTGTGTCAATTGGCTCAATATCTTCAGAGAAGGAAAGGCAAATTTTGGTCTTACGAGCGAGCAGCGCGCAACGATTAAAATCCAAGTATATTTATGAATTCAGGGCGATGAGAGACGAACTTTTTGTTGAAGAAATATTTCAATCCGAGACACGTACAGACACCTAGGCTCTGAGCCAAAACTTGTTTTATATATAAACATCGGCCATGTATTGGCCCTAAACTTTCTTTACGTAGTCGGTATATTTTGATTTGATAGTATATAAATTAAAATTATTATTAAAAGAAAATATTTTCATTCATTATGTCCAGTAAAATTGTAAAGTTAGATTATTGTCAGATTTCTAAAAAAGCATGTATGTATTTTAAATTTAAAATGTTAGTTTTAAAATGAACTTTAAACCTTACAAAATATTTTAATATAATATTTTAAATTATTTACTAACCTTTCTAACGTTTTTTCACTAAACTTATTTGTGACACTGACAATAAATGTTAAATGTCAAAATATTTGAATATGTAAAACAATTGACATGCATAGTAGATGCGATTTATTATATATATTTCCCATACCTACGTAAATATGCCAATATCAATAAGATAAGATCTTGTAACTGGTACACTTTTTGAAGAAATGTTTCAAACAAAAGTTGTGCAGAATACTAATATCTTTCAATTTGATTCTAACTATTTTTACTGCAAGTATAGCCGTTTCGGAGATATTGCAGAAATTGCAAAAAAAGTCTTAAGTAAACATGCACTTCCGGTTTGAATATGCTTTTCAAAAATAAAAGGTTTTCGTCCCAGCATATACAAATCTTAAGTTTAAAGTTTCATAATTATATCTTCAACAGTGTAGGCTGTAGAGCGCATACATACCCACAGACACACAGACGTCATTCCAAAATTATCAGACTCGATTCAGGGAAGGTCAAAAGATGTATTTCCGTTAAAATTTCGAGTTTTTTTTTCGTGATTACAATACTTACTTATTACTTCGTAAAAGAAAGTAAAAAGAAACGTTTTGAATCCGATGAATTATATTTGATTGATTACGTTTCATTTTAAAAATTATTATGTTACTGTTTCGATTTTATTTTGCAAGAGAGTATATATCAAGATTTTCATTATGCTTTGTAGATGTTTATGATATATTTAAAAAATTCTAAAATATATCTTAAAGTACAGGGCCAAGCAATTTTAAAATACGAACAGATCTCATTTTGCATTCATATAATATGTGTGCCATATTATGCTAAAATTTGTTGCATATGTTCAGAGGAAGAAATTTTAGACCGAGCAAGACAGCAACCAACATGAAGTCTCTCCATACATACATTATCCAAATGTGTCGCTACTTCTTCTCTGAAAATACTAAACGGATTGACACCAAATTTGGTATACATAATCTATGGGCACACAATTTGTGTCGTCCGCATTTTAAATCTACAAGGCACTTTATTTCCGGAGTGATTGATCCCCAAAAAAGGCAACGACCTTAAATATGGGCTTTTTGAAAATACCAAAAAAAAAAAATTGTTTTGTAATTTCAATAGTTTTTTGGTTTTGCTTTTTTTTCAAAAACAGAAACCTAATGCCGTTAAAAATATTTAATAATTGTCTAAACATTAATTTGATGTTCTAACGAGATCTGCTTGTGCATTTCTAATCTATGATAAATGATATGGATAAAATTCTTTTTAATCGACAGCTGTAAAAAATGCCGGTTATGTTGATGGTTACAGTATATACATATATTGTTTATTTATATAGAAATTGGCCGGCCATGCCAAATTTTAGGCAATTGCACAGCCAACGGTGAGCTCTGGCTTTGCGAATGCTTGTTGTTAAAGAAAAGTTTTAATCAACTCGGAACTTACAGACGTACGACCGAATACATTCGCTCTTCGGTACTACGTACGGCAAGTTCATGCAAAAAATTAACACGTTTAAGCATATTTTTCACTTTTATTAACGAATAAAATAGATACAAGTGCAAAGTTTTTTTGGTTATTTCTGTGTAAAAATTCACCTTTCAATTCGACTTATAATACGTAGTGTTGGTATGTAATAATAATAAGCATTAAATTTAATATGAATTTAACACAAAATTAAGAAAAAAACATGTTGACCTAATGGTACACGGCGACGTGCTAAACTAGTGTTAATTTTCTTCAATTTATTGGTAAGCCCAGTAGTCCATCAGTGGTATTAATCAAATTTCAATAATTTTAAAACAATGTAATTTGACAAACAATATAATATTAAACAAACAATAACAATTTTATATTAAAAATATTGTTATAGTTGTAACTTACTCTCCCATAAAATACCAGTTAAATTTTTTTTCAAATAATTCATGCCCATACTGTTTTTATTTTGATTATTTAACATATTACTGTTGCTTAGATTTTTTTTTATTGATTGCTATTATGCTATTAAGAACAAGGAAGAATATTTTTTTACGATTTCATATGCTTTTTCATACATGCATGTGTATGAGTTACCAATTTTCAGACCGATTACTTAATTCTTTTGTACTTATGTATAGTGAGTCAAAAATGTGTTGTGCAGGGTTGAATTTCTATTGAAAACTATTTGAAGCCAAACATTAATTTATGTCATTTACAATTTAAAAATAGTAATGAAAAGTTAATTTTGTGTTTGAATAATAAGAATTCTTCATGAAAATTAACAGTAGGTGTGATATGTTGATGAATTTTTTTACTTATGTTTTAAGCATTACATTTTGTCAAATAGATATTTATGACATTTAGTGTTGCATTAAAAACGTATATCGCTATTTTATCCATGGCCGTTTTACTCATTAGGCCAACCTAGCACGTAATGCCGATGAAAAATGGTAAACCGGCCCTGAATTTATCACGATAGTGATAAAATTTGCAATACAAATTATACAACACTATAGTACGAGTATGCTCTCTCTAACATATAAAATTTCGTGAGTTTCAGATACCAAAGCTCGAGTAGTCTGTTATTTCAGCAACTGGGCAGTTTACAGACCCGGTTTAGGACGTTATGGTATCGAAGATGTTCCTGTAAATTTATGCACGCATTTGGTTTACTCTTTTATTGGAGTTAACGATAAAAATTGGGATGTTCTTGTTATTGACCCAGAAGTATGATTATTTACTTTGTTTTCCGCACCTAGTTTTTGATTTATTATTTATTTTAGCTTGATATTGACAAGAGTGGATTCAAAAACTTTACTAGTTTAAAATCAAAATATCCAGATGTTAAATTTCAAATTGCTGTTGGAGGCTGGGCAGAGGGAGGTAGCAAGTATTCCACAATGGTAGCGGACAAGTCTAAAAGAGATTCGTTTATTTCAGCTGTTGTCGGTAAGTGTTTATTTGTATGTGTTTCGTAGTTTGTCAGTTTGGTTCTACATATGTTATATCAATTCTACAAAATTCTCATAATATTATCGCACATTTGATAAGGAACAAACAACAAGTTTTATAAACACTGAAACTTTTTAACAGATTTGGCAAATAGTGCTGTCACTAGTTAAATAAAAGCATTTGCAATGGTGCTGATTATTACGTAGGTGTTAAGCATTGACGTCATTTGAATAAGTAAGCTATTTTCTTATAATGAAACACCAAAGTTTTTAAAGCATGGTCCAGACAGAAGACGCTGAAAAACTAAAAAGGTAAAAAAATAGTAGGAACACACACTTCAAGAAACTGTGCTGGGTTGGATCCTAGCAGAAAAATTGAACACAAACCAAACGTCGGTATTGGTACATCACAATATGTGCGACACGGACGACATCATTATCAAATTTTGGGAATTGGAAGAGATTCCAGATGCAAATATGATGACAACCGAAGAGAAAAGATGTGAAGAGCACTTTCAAAGAACTCATACAAGAGAGGGAAATGGTCGATACATGGTTCCGTTGCTCTTTCTAGATGCAGTTCCTCTCGGTTCATCTAGAGAAACTGCAGTGTCTCGGTTGAAACAAATGGAACGGAAACTATATCATTTACCGAATTGAGAAAACAATATGTAAAGTTCTTGAATGAGTTTATCAGCTTAAGACATATGGAACCTGTGCCAGAACAGGTACAGGAAAACGATACTGTTAAAACTTACTATATGCCTCATCATGCTGTAAATAAAGAGAGTAGTTCCAATACCAAGGTATGTGTTGTATTTGATGATCATGTAAAACAGCTTCTGGTAGATCACTGAACGACAAATTGATGATTGGTCCGAAATTTCAGTACAATCTGATTGTAATATTATTGCGCTTTCGTTTGTAGGCTGTAGCAATGTGTGCTGATAAAGAGAAAATGTATAAGTAAATAAGCGTCTCTGAATCAAATGTTGATTTCCAACGGTTGGTGTGGAGAACATCTCCATTAGAACCTGTTCAGGATTACAGTTTACAGACTATAACATACGGTACTGCATCTGCAACGTACCAAGCTATTAAATGCTTACAGCAGTTGGCGATTGATGAACAAAAATCATTTTCTGATGCTGCGTCAATATTGCTGAATAACTTCTATGTAGATGACTTGTTGCTAAGCGTAGATCCTGAACAAGAAGCTATTCGCATGCTTTATCAAGTGATCCATATGATTTCAATGCTTTGACCCTTGGACACTTCCTTACAGGAGATACCTTGCTAGCTATACCTGGACCTGACCTAACTGATATTAAAATGAATAAGCTATCACGATGGCAACATGTGCAACAACTTGTTCAACATTTCTGGCGAAGATGGAGTTCGGAGTATCTTTCTCGTCTACAACAATGACCCAAGTGGTGGACAAAACGAGTAAATTTGAAGATAGGGGATCTGGTTCTGCTACGAGATGTATTATTGTCACCATTGAAATGGAAGCTGTCGTATAATTCAGGTCCATCCTGGAGAAGACAAGTTAGTGCGAGCTGTAATAGTTCGTACTGCAAGTGGTGAATTTAAAAGACCAGTAATCAAATTGTTCCCTTTACCAATTGACTACGACTAATGGAAGTTTGAATCGTTGTTTCAAGGCGAGCGGAATGTTAAGTGTTGATATATATATATA
>JADQWA010000173.1:17731-48858 GCA_018344505.1 Nebria ingens riversi
TATATATATATATATATATATATATATATCAATATCTATATATATGAGAAGATTCTTGAAGCATCTTTATTTAGTATAAATTAGTAGAACTAGCATTCGTGCTGCTCAAAATCGATAATTTTTGGTTACGGATATTCGGCTCCAAAAGTATTTTTGGGTACTCAATCAACTTAAGCCCGTCTGACACGATACAAAATTTAGTATTAAATTTAGTATTAAATTTTAACATAAAATATAATGGATCGTGTAATGTACAGAAATGTATAAGACTGTAATACGTAATTCCATTCTAGATTTTATGATTAAATATGGTTTTGACGGTTTTGATTTGGACTGGGAATATCCGGGTGCCGCTGACCGCGGAGGTAGCTTTTCAGACAAAGATCGATTCTTATATTTTGTCGAAGAATTACGACGCGCGTTTGATAAACAGGGTAAAAATTGGGAAATTACGATGGCGGTGCCATTAGCGAAATTCCGTTTACAGGAAGGATATCATGTTCCTGAACTTTGCGAGTAAGTATTTTATTCTAAACATATGTTGGTGAATTATTTATGAGTATATTTGGTTCAAATATAGGTTATTAGACGCTATTCACGTTATGTCGTACGATTTAAGAGGCAACTGGGCTGGTTTCGCAGATACACATAGTCCGTTATATAAGCGGCCGCATGACCAGTGGGCTTACGAGAAACTCAATGTGGTAATTTTTAATCCTAATTATTTTCCGACATAAGTGTGCTAAATTATATTGAAAAACATATCTGCAGTGGCCCGCACTGGACTTTCTTGTACATAGTAGGTTTATTCTGTTTAGATGGAATACAGATGTTGAAAAAAGCAAGAAAACACAATTATTCATTATAACATACAAGCAATTATTATGGTCAGATTTTTTTAGATTAGAAATAAATTAAATAACTAACAGAATAATTATATAAATAATACTTTGACTATATCACTAATATTTTAGACACGTTTTCACAACAATTTATTTGTGACAATCGATGCCCAATGCCAATCCCAAATTAGTTTAGTCCATTTTATTATCCTGTTAAAATATTTAGAGCCATACTTAATACGATTTATAAAAGATTATTTTCCATACCTTCCATGGCCAAAAGAAAAAAAAAGAAAATAAAGTCCAATGCAGGTCCTGCAGATATATTTAGCTCAGATCTTGAGAGAAATTTATAGTTATATATAAGTATAAATTCTTCTGTAAAAACTTTCAAAAGTAACTTGGTTGAAAAGCTAGAATAGTTTATAGTATAAACTTTAACTCTTGTCTAATACAATATTGTAAAATCTATTTTCCAAGAATGACGGCCTACAACTGTGGGTAGATATGGGATGTTCACCAAAAAAATTAGTCGTCGGAATTCCATTTTACGGACGTTCGTTTACGCTCAGTAACAGTAATAACAATTATAATTTAGGAACGTATATTAATAAAGAAGCTGGTGGTGGTGCACCAGGTCCATACACAAACGCTTCTGGTTTTCTAGCGTATTATGAGGTGAGTTATTTTATACTATTACATGTAACATTGCGAATAAATTATCTAAAATATTGTTGAACGTCTCAAACACGTATAATGTGCGTCTAGCGTAAATATTTTAAAAATATTTTATATATGTTACCAATAAACATTTATATATTGTTGCAAAAACGAATAGGTATCATTTTAAGAAACATATAACAATTTCTTCTTTTGGGATGTTGCACGTTGGCAAAAAATAAAATTGGAATTTTATTTTAAAAAAACATTTAATATCGTGTAAATTTAAAGATTATTTCGTTTTGTCTTCCATATCTAAAATGTTGATACCCTAAAATAAACATTAAATAGAATATAGGTTTAGGCTTACAGTAGGTACCTTTATTTAGACAACTTCATTATGTAATAATTATAATATGATAACGTAATTCGGCATTAATTAGCGCATACAATAAGTATGTATGAACAAGTCAGAACAACTTTATTACACGTATTAATCATTATTGGATTTACTAAAATATACTAATTGATAGTTGCGTTAGCAACTAACAGAATTAATATTTTAACAGAACCTCACTTCATACATATTCATACATTTTTATAATTACAGTAACTGATACACTAGACACGATTTCCCCATAAAATCATAATACAGTCGAACTTCGATAATATAAATTTTATTTATAATTAAAAAAATAATTGGTTGGCAATATCCAACATACATACTTGTATGTGTAATTTGATTACTCGAAGTCTTGGAACTCGAACTTTTCATAGTTCGAGTTAATTACTCTGATACATTTACATATAAATTATAAATAATTGTGATAAAGCCATAAAAAAATTTACAAAATGTTGTTCCACCATTGTTTTTTTAAATACAGTGCAGTTTAAGGTTCAGTGAAATATTTATTCAACGTATTTAAAACTTTTAAATTAAATGTTTTTGTAATATGTTTTATATTGTAACAGCTGCGTAACATTTTGTAGCTGTTCACAATTGCGCAGATATGTTGCTTATACGTATGTTTAATGTTTGTATGACAAATTAAAATGCTGCATACATGTTTCGTTCTAGTAGGGATTTGTCCCAATTTGTATTATTATTAGAATATTCATAATCATTAATTTTTTAATATTTGATAGCAAAAGTCTAGAATGTATATCATTATAATAAAAATAACATTCACGAATCTTAATCGTATTAAAAATTGGTAGATTGAAAACGAATTCTTCCTGACGCGCAATTCAGTAAGGTTTATTTTGTTATTACAAAAGCCATAAGTTGGCATAGTCCATCTAGTATCTTGCATTTTTATTGTATAATTTAAAGCTCCAATATCTATAAAATCATTGTACGAAGTTCAATATCATTTGTGTTCCGCATAGGGAAGTGTGACGATCAACATTTTTAGTATGGATACAGGGACATATTTCGGTCATAAAGATAATATGTTTCTGATTTAAGAGATAAATCAAATTTTTAAGTTATTAAATATAATTTGTTATTTTATTTATTTATACTTCTTTATGCAGATTTGTCCGGAGATTTTGAACAAGGAAAGTGGTTGGACGAAGAAATGGGATGAAGGTGGAAAAGTACCATACGCCTATAAAGGTAGGATTAAACATCAAATAAATGTTTAGTAAATTATTAAATATTTTATAACGGTGTTGGTTTTCATTTTTGAAAAAAATGTCGGTCAAAAATATAATAGAATTTATTTGAATTTTTTTTTTTGGTAGTTTAATTATTTTTAAGTTAATGTTTAAGATCGTTGTCTTTTTGGGGCTCAATTACTACTGGATTAAAAATGCGAATGGCATGAATTGTGTACTCATAAATTATGTATACCAAATTTGGCGTCAATCCGTTTAGTATCTCAGAGGAGAAGGAGCTGCACATTTGTTCTTACGAGCGATGACTTATATCCAAATATATGCGTTTTTCTTTTTATTCAAGTTGATGAAAGAGGACTTTGTGTAAAAGATTATTTTCAACACGAAATATTTACAAAATGTGTCAGCTCTTCGGTACTACGTACGACGAGCTAATAAACACGGTAGTATCTATTTTCTTTCCCTTTTAGCTCGTCTTACGTAGTACCGAAGAACTAAAGCATTCGGTCGTGTTTCTATAAGTTTTTCGGACTGAAATTTTATTAAACAAAAATTTGGCTTCTATTGCCCAGAATCCAAAAAAATATATAACTCATATACTTGGATTATTACCATTTTTTTTTGTTCTATAACGATAAGTGCAAATTAAAGTATTCAAAAAGAAAACATGATGGCGACTTTTTTATGCAAGAGCCTCCAAAACACTTGCGTTGAGCTATTTATACGCTTCGACTTACGGGAGGGTATTGCAGTTAAAATACAGTACATATTGCAATCGTAAATTGAAAATTATATGAAACTGATATCTTTCATACACAAATTTACTAGTAGACTAATATTTATTATCTACTTATATTATAATACTAGTATATGATTATATTTATAGAAAATCAATGGGTTGGCTATGAGGATCCTGAATCGGTTCAAATAAAAATGGATTATATTAAAGAAAAAGGTTATGCAGGTGCCATGACATGGGCAATTGACATGGACGATTTTCATGGACTCTGCGGTCCAGTGAATCCCTTAATTACAATTCTATACGCGAATATGAAGTTTTATAATGTTCCTGAATCTAAATTAACAACAACGCCAAGGGTATGACGATTTTTTAAAAATTATACATACATACATACATAACCTCATGCCTATTCCCATCATATGGGGTAGCAGAAAACCCTTTACATTCATTCACATCTTAACAATCTTTCGCCATTCAATTCTAGCCTTACAAACTTCTTTCGCTTCATTCAGATTCATTAGATTCTTCATACATGCTCTTCTATTTCGCTTGCTTACAACTTTCCTTTCGCGCAACTCATTCTCAATCTTATTCATCCACTTATTTCGAGGACGGCATCGCATTCTCACGCAACCATTCATCTTGCCCACGTAAATCTTTTTTGTTAATCTTTCATTTGACATTCTTTCAACATGACCATACCACCTCATTTGACTCTCATCTATTATGTAATATTGTTAAGTAATTTTATTTGGGGGGAGGGGGTAGAGATCGATTTATAGTTTACGTACCACATGCTAATGTGGCGTACGTACGAAATAAATATACAAAAATATGTATGTGAATTTATAATTTTCATAACGAACGCAAAGATAGGAGTTCGCATCGTAGAATATTTTTAATTCCTGTGTAATCGGGTTTGTTCATTATAGTTTATTCCAAACAACATAAGTATTATGCAATGTTCAAATGATCAAAATGCTCGTATGCCTCAAATTCCACGTGCAAATCATAGACTTATCTTACATATTACACAATGATGGTGTAATGTATGTTAAATTATGTTTATAATAATAACAAGTCACATTCATTCGAACTAGTATTGTTTATTTTATTTTTCATTTCTTTTACAATATTTGTATACGTCATTTTAGTTTTAAACTTGCTCTTCCGCCATATTTTCTACATCTTTTTTTGGGTGCCTTTATTCTTACATTCTAAACTGTTTTAGTAAACATTCGTCCAGAGAACGATATATTTTTAATTACAACATGCTATTTCCTCCCAAATTACTTGTAAAATAAAGTCACGCAACCAGCAGGAGTTCTTTGTTGATCATTGTAGTCGAGCAGGAGGCAAGAAGCTGCTTCATCGTTCATGGTGTCGGATGGTGATTCGTTCACGGCCTCGGGTAGGAATTCGTTGTGACCTTTTTTCGAAATTGCAGTGGAAACGCGACTTTGTTTAGATTCGGAGGATTGGCTCTCGGCGCGTGATTCATCATTGTGAGCTGATACCTTTTTAAAGTGAGAGGAGTTGGGCATAAGGTCACGTTCTGCCTTGTTAGCTGTTATTTGCGTGCCTTTTACGTCTGTAGTAATAAGTGGTTGAGGCATGAAAGTATTTTTTGGTGGTATTTTATCTCACAAGGACCATATTATTCAGTTGTAGCGTGTGTATACTTCTGTGTCTGGTATTATCGGCATAGTCTCTCAACTTTGGTTTGTTCGTAGAGTCGGTAGTGCTAGTGTTATCATCCGGAATAGGAATGTTTGCACCAGGAATGGTTGTGCGAAATGAATGTCGCCATAGAATACAAGCAGGGCTAGTTTCAGTTGTTCTGAGAAGTGTTGCCCTGTAGTTTATAAAGAATAGATGGATTTCTTTTTCGCTAGATCTTCATGATATTACCGCTGTTTGGATGGTCTTTTTGATGGTTTCTTTCTACTAGGGCTGCGAACTAAGCTCGGGTATATTCTGGCTCGAGCGAAAGCTAGATCATAGTTCGTTGGTGGTTTGACAATGTTCGTTTGTTTTATGGAGAATACGAACTCTTCTGTTCAATCACTGTCGTCTTCTTGTATGGCTTTAACTTGATACTGTGCCTGCATCTTTGACTTGCAGACTGTCGAAAATTGATGCAGCTTGCAACAATTATAACATTTTCATTGCAATATTGTTGAAAATGTTACCAAAAATGTTTAAAATTTTATTGAATTATTTCTCGTGATAGTCTTACTTAGAAAGAGCACCCATTAGCATTGTTAGAATTTATGCACACAGAGCAACGTTGTACGCAATGTTTGCACATCAGAACATAGGTCCTTTAAGTTCACACTATTCATAATATATTATATATTTTATAGCCGGAATGGGCTCGTCCCCCTAGCACACCCAGTCAAGATGGTTCTGCACATACCACCACATCAGCACCAGATTCTTGGACCCCACAGACACCGATTCCCCACGTCACAATGAAACCGACAACAACTATAATACCTAGTTCAATTTTAACGGAAGCACCGAAACCTGCCACAACAACAGAGAGTGAAATAACTAACAGTGCTGGCGAAGAAAATAATGAGTTACAGTGTGGTAGCAAAGATTACTTGCCACATAGCGATTGCAATAAGGTAATTTAACTTTATTTCACCCGAAAATGTTGTGTTGGTACAACCCCGATTGATTATATCGTCATATTTATTCTTTATGTGCCAGAGATGTATTGTAGCGATGTATGTTTATTTATTTATAAATGTGTGTTTACAGTACTATCGTTGTGTATTTGGGAAACCAATGCTATTTTCATGTCGTCCAGGAACAATTTTCCAACTCAAGCTTCGTTTGTGATTGGCCCGAAAATTCGGATCGTGTCGCTTGTAAAAAATCCTCGTAAAAACATTTACTTTTAATTTAATCTCTTAATAATATGCAAGATGTTTTGTATTTTAAATGACTGATGTTCATGTTTACTTAAACAGATCAAATGTAATTCTTAAAATATTTATCATAATAATTTATTTAGATTGCTAGATTACAGCATATTTAGCATCATTTTCACATACAATAATATGTATAAAAATATAAATAATGTTTTACAGTTTATACTCATGTATGTTATATACATTTATTTACATAGTTACACACATTTAGAAACCACATGATCTAATTCTAAGTAGACGTTCTTTGAGTTTTTTTCTCTTAAAGATACTAATATTAAAATGTTCTGTTATATATTTAGGTAGCTTAGTATAAGTGAAAATCATTCTTCAAAAATAAATCCTTTGGTATTTACAATCTTGTAAGTTTTAACCATACAAATTATATATTGTACTTGTGTAATTCTTTAGTAAAATGTAAATTTTCACATAAATAATTAGGTACCAATACTGAAAATAATCTTATGAACATATATATATATATATATATATATATATATATATATATATATATATATATATATATATATATATATATAAAGTGATAAGCTGCTGTACTTTTCGTATTTTATTGAATAAAGCAAAAATATAAAATGATTCAAAAATGAAGAAATATATAAACATTTACCTAATAGAAATACAAATCATAGTTGAATATATACAAGAAATTTCTTACACAAAATACATTATAATATAAGTGCATTAATAGAAATACATGTACCTATATGCACTACATTACATTATTAGAACGCATCATTCTGTAGTAAACCGTAAACAATCATATCAACCATAAACTTATAAAAGTATTTCTTAATTTCTCACATGCACGTCGGAAGATATCAACATCTGTCGACTAACTCTGCTTCTATGCGGAAAACATAATTACATTTGTCAGAATAATATAATGTGTGTTGTAATATTCGTTTAAAATAATAAATGGTGATGGTGTTACAAAAGAGAAACGAATTACATATTATTGAATATTCCGAATGTGTCGTAATAATAAATACACAGAGACGCTGGCAGTCATGGTTTTGTAGCGTTAGAGAATAGATCGATTATGAATAGTAACTAACCGCAAAATATGAGATTTGTTTCAGAGGCAGTATGGGCATCGGCGCCCAACGACAACTATACCGTAGGGCCCTTATTCTGGTTCGAGAACCCTGTACATTCTGTATGTGTTATGTATATTTATGGTATCATGGTGCACCATTGATTTGTATATGCAATTATGTATGTTATTTATGTGCTAACTAATGTTCTCTTCAAGCGCATTCCAGTATGGGAGACGTCCCATACTGCGGGGTTTTTAGGAGTGCCCAAGGATCGCGTCTGCAAGGATGCGTTCCGGATGGGTCAGTTGTCTCTTCGGTCGGTCAACTGTCTTTGCTGACAGTTGCTACTGACCGAGTGGCATGGGTCTGATCAACCCTGCAGCTGCCTCTCTGGGGCTGCCGTTGGCCCCGGAGCCCCAGTGGAGAAGAAAGCTATGCTTTAGTCTTCGGTGAACTGCTACTACGAAATCCTGTCTGAGATCCGCTTGCGTAGAACCGCCGGTGGGTGAGGACACGCACCGGTTTTCGGGGATGCAGATTGGCTTAATTGCACTGTGCTTTAAGAAACGTTTAGCCTCAGGGCTGCGTCGATTTCAGGCGCACTGGTGCTAGACGGACCCAGATTAGTCATTATGTCTAATATTATGTGGAGTTGCAGGTAATGACTCTAAGGAGTCAAGGTACCGAAGAACAAGATTGCAGCGGATGTGGGCTACCGCCCAGGTAGGATCAGCCGAGGTTGCATGCAAAACTGTTCTATGATAATCAGATGCTTGGCGAAGCCTTGGTGACCGGCAGAAGATGAGGGTGGAAAGCACCCCTGTAAGTATCGTAAATATGACCCTGATGAAGCTACCATAACTATGTGAGTACTATTTATTATATGTGTCGCCGGGGAGGGGCCCAACCCCTTCCACCGTTGTGGCGAAGTGTGTACACCGAATCGGGCAAACCTGTACTGCCAATGATTATCTAATATTATTATGATTTGATTGATCGTTTATTACGTAGGACAAGTTATAATGTATTGTGTCTTGATCATCGTGTGGGAACAGACGTGTGCGTTAAATAAAAATAAAATAAAGAAAGGTGATCTTAGTGTTTTTCCGTATTATACTCTTCACACATTGAATAAACTAAAGTGCCATTTTAAAAAATTATTATGCACATTTTCCCGCATATTATCTGCCCCATAATATTCTATTACCGGTACAGGACCTTCATAAAATTAATTTTCTAATTTATTGAAAAAGTCTGGGAGATAACCTTTTTTAATCGCTGGTGATAAAACCATTGCTTTAGTTAAAGCTGCTAGTGACATTAATAAATAATTTATAGAGTTATTCAATGTATATCGGTCTATGTAATTTTAATTTTTGCAATTTTTTTTTTAATTCGGAGAAATTCGTAAATAATTCCCATTAATATAATAATAATTCTTAGTAATTCATGAGTAATTCTTTTGAATATGAATATGTACTTCATAAGTCATTTATACGTAATTCAAGTAATTCCAATAATTCATACGTAATTCTAGTAATTCGCAAGTAATTTCGTTGTAATTTTTTGCAAGTGTACACCATAATTTAAGAGTGGCCAACCCCTCGCCCCCGGTCTCCCGCGAAAACTAGACTGTACAGTTCTCAACATTAAATGACGACTACTTCGTCACAGTATGTATGTACTATCGAAATTTTTACCATTGTAGCAAATGGTTTTCGTGGCAGCAATACATATTGGACAAGCTCAGCAATAGGATTTTAAAAATATGTTGTCGAATACCGCAAATTCGACAGAGAATGTCAGAACATTTTGCACAAGATTGTTTAGCAGCACATACATTTATCTCGTGTAATTTATCATCACCTGGCGTTGTCTCATGACGCGTTTCTAAATCAAAATATGTATATAAATGAATGTCGAAAATTGCCAAATTTTTCGTTTTCTTTTTATCTATGCGAATAAAGCATTTATGTCCGGATGGTCTATAACCTCTACAAGGTTTGCAAAACACCACAAATATGTTGCTTTTGCTTGTCGTATCTATACATATTTCACACATATTCACTATCTTGCATATGAATGTCCCATGATTATCATAGCATATTTGTCCTCGAAAATGTATGTTGCAATTGCCACATTGTATAGATATGTACGTTAATGACTGCACATTAAGGCTTGCAATGCATACATAAACAAAATAGTCGGATTAAAATCATTTATAATATCGAAACAATTTGGAATTGGCGCACTATATACACCCGACTGTCACGTGATTCGGAACAAAAATGAACTATTGGTACGGTCGGTAAATCAGACTGTGCGGTACATTTTAAATAATTCGCACAGTAACGTTCGCTTATTCAATCCTGTGCATTCTGTGCATAACAAAAAGCGGTCGGTAAATCTTGTGCAGTGTAGATTGTGTTGCACAAGTAGCCCAAGCTTGCCACTGAAATATATAATAACTGGAACGGCTACTGACGTGCTAGCTGCGAGCCGTAAGAGAATCACGCTAGAATCATGCTATCTCGGCCCGTTTTACACTAATGGGTTGGCCTGGCAGTGCCCCTTCCAGTTGTTATATGTGAAGCTTGCCCGAGCTCATGACTGTGTGCGAACCGTTATGCTCAGCCGATTACGCGCGAAACCCAAAAAAATACGAATTTTCTCTGTCTTCAATTTGACTGATATAAGGTGCGTTCGGTTATTCTATGCAGAGCAGGTACTGTGCCCTGTATGTCCAATATCACGTAATAACGTGATAATAACTATTTTAGAGTTGGGTTTTCAGATCGTAAGTATTTTTATTTTACTTAAAATATAACTCGAATAGTGATTAGGGAAGAAAATGTGTTGAGTCAAACGCGTAGTTCCAACGCGAAATTTGGTTTGTTAAGATTAATAAACCTCTGTCAATTATTTCTTTTATTTTGTCAAGATTGGTTTATGATTATGCCACAACAATTGATAGGGTTGGCAAAATATGTTATATTTATTTTCATAGATGTTTGTTTGATCAAATGTATAAAAATAAACATATTTTTGTGATGAATTGAAACTGATTTGTATTCTTTATATCATCGCGTTCAAGGTATACAGGCCAGTATTTTTTTTGAATATAAGTTACAGCAGTCATTAGTTCGATTTTGTCCAGAAATATAACATGGTTGATACCTTAAAAAAATGTTGTTTTTTTATGGAAGGTTCTTATAATATAAGACTATTAATCTAAATTTTATTGTTAAAAGTTTATATATTTAAAGATATGAGTTTCTAAAGTTGCGTATTGACAGCTCGAAGTATAGAATCAACAAAAAGGGTATCTAGTCTTTTTCACAATATACCGTTGGCGACACTTTATTATTATGTGGTGGTACCGTTTTGACAAGTGACAGTAGATGTCACTTTGATCCCGCGTGATTGTAAATTTGTCTTCAAAACGTCTGATTGTGCATAAATACAAATTAGCTTAGAGGATGATTTAAAAAGAACAAATAATAAGAAAAGATGAGATCAATGCGTCAAATTTGATACAAACAAAACTGATACTCAGTTTGACAGATAATTTACGTTAGTATAATTTACAAAAAAAATGGTTTTCTATTTGTGGTAACAATGTAGGCTGATTTTATTTGGAAGGAGATGAGTATTTCATTCTCTTGTTGACGTCACGTACATTTCGAAAATAGCGATATTTCAATTGCTAATAATGAATAAGCGATATGGTTTCAATGCAATAAATACGTATTATATAACAATATAATTGTCATGTATAGGTTCATATAACCCTATGCATGTGTGTTTTCAAATATAACTACAGAGATGATAATCAAATTTCGGATCAAAACTCTTGTAATTTGTATTCAAAAATAACCGCGTTTTTATATCTTTCTCCTTCTTTCAATTACTCGTTCTTGTCTAGGCAATTGATGTATGTTTTTAGTTCTAATTTCTAGGCCAGAGATGGCTTAAGTGAACCTTCTTGTTGTTTCTTGTCTGTACTGACAGGTAATGAAACTGAGTTCTGGCTATGTTGCAGAGGTAAAGATGATTCTGTTCATGTTGTATTATGACAAATTAAATTTGTGCAAATGTCAAATGAATTTCAAGTAGTGTAAGATAAGATACAATCATTTGAATTGTAGCGTAAATGTACCTAGTCTTGCAGCTCAAAGTGCTTAAGTTAACCTGTCTTCTGTTCCGAGTATTGAAATCGGTAAATTTGTTTAGTGAAAAGTGCAATTTGCTGATGACAGTCAAGGAGTTGAAATGTCATCGCCTACAGGATTCAGCATTGAGAATAAAGGCATGACTTCGCCGACATCGACTAGTATGTCTCGCGGTGTACAAGTTGAAGAAAAGAAAAGCAAAGCCATATTGCAGATGCTACCTAAACTTCCATCTAACGAATCACTAAGTAATAGTCCTGGACCTGCATCACCAGGTAAAATCAATTTGAAATTATCCTAAACGTATTTCATTTAACAAATCAATTTTTAATCAAGGATTATCCACCGTTGACAAATTTGATGCTCTATCGCCAGATAAGGTATGACAGCTTCAGTTTTAGTTAGAACTTTAAACAACATAACATAACAGAGATATTCAAATGACTTCCAAAATAATTTGACACTCCCTAATCATATTAGTTAGCTCAATATTTGACAGCATGTGCCCTTACACTAAACATGTAGAAAATTATCTAATATTCCTTGATTTTTATTTAATTTAACAGATTTGTCGAATAAAAATTAGTCTAATAATTAGAGACAGACTTTTTGTCGCTACCAGGCAAAGCTAAGCAAAAATGTTGAAGTTAGACATAAAATAAATCAGCTGTTGAGGTACGCTTCTCTCATCACAAATTTAATTGTTCTTAAATATATTATCGAATTTTAGCATTTTTGGCGAGCTACTCGTGCAAATATCACATCATATTTAACATCAACAATAAATATCAAATTTGTATTTTTTTATACAATTTTTTATAATTTTCAGTTGTGTTCGTGTTAAATTAGTTTTCCATTTGTGTACACTTGCTCCTTTTTCTTAGAGTTCTTTTTCCTCCATTCTATTCTCCCAAAGGACGATTTATATATATATATATATATATATATATATATATATATATATATATATATATTATATATATATATAACTAATAATATATATATATATATATATATATATATATATATATAACTAATAATATAATATATATATATATATTAAAAACTAATAAAATTCCTTCATTAGCAGAATAAAATGGAGACAAAAATCCTTATGAAGGAGCAAGTGTAAACAACTGCAACAACACGGAAAATTATAAAAAATTGCATTGAAAAATACATATTTGATTTAGGTTGACATTGAACACTGAATTAGTACGAATAACTCGCCAATCAAGCAAAAATTCGATAATATATCTAAGAACAATAACATTGGTGATAACAAGAGCGTACCTCAACAGCTGATTTAATTTTTGCCTAACTTAAGTTATCCGTATTCTATTGATGGTTATAGTACACTCCCGATCTTAAGTCTTGTACCCCCTAGCTTGACACCTACGGTCTCGCAGCCAGCATTGCATGATTTTGATGCAAACAACGCCGCACGTACAAAAACAGTTAAATTGCGTAGGTCGAATCCATATCGTTCTCTTATTATGGTAGAGGTGCTGTTATCATTGCTTAGTCATAAATAACATTTTATTAATACACACATAATGAATGTAAGAAATTTTTGATTTGAGTTTTGTTTTGAATCAACTTCACATGCGCGAAAATATAAATGCTTATTACTCTGTTTCGGCCTTAATGAAATCAAACTGTTTAGGGTTTAAATTATGTATGAAAAGAGATTTTTTCAATCTTTATTTGGCACCATGAACATTTTGATGTTGTTAGTAGCCAAACAATTATCTTTATTTTTAGGGCACAAAATTATTAGTTTAAAAACATCCAAAATAAATCATTTTATTGTTTATAACTCTGGAACTAGTAGGAATAAAGATTAATTATTTCGGCACAAATTTGGCACATATTACATACATACGTAGGTATATTGAAACTGATTGTATAAATTAAATCAATATAAATAGTGATGTGAATCGATCATGTGACCACGGTCGTGACCAAAATGACCGTCACTGGTTAAGTAAAAATTACACAATATTTTTAAATGATCGGCATTTGATCAAATATACTTATAATTTTATTGAATTTTTACTGTTTTTTGCATTCACATGTTTGAAAATCATATATTAGGTATACCTAGTTATGTTTTCTTCAAAAGTTAAGTAAATTAATTAAATTTTGCGTATTTAAGGATCTACAAAAGTAAAAATAGAGTTAAAATTTAAAAAAAAACAGCGTTCTTTTAACATTTTTTTTTAAATTTATTAAATTATAATATATTTAATAAATGACCGTCACATTTAAATGTTTGTGTAAGTATTAATAATTGTAAATAATATCTGTTTTGGCTAAACATGATTTGTTTTCCTATAAAAACTGATACAAATTCACGTGAAATATTTAGACATACTTGATTGCTAAGAAAACGTCTCTGATTTATCAAATGCGGTTTTCTTACAAACAATAGCTATTCATATCTTCAATATTTTTCATTTTGAATTTAATTATTTTTCTGAAAATGCAATCTTGGTGATACTGAAAAAACACTAAGAGAAAACCACAGTAAACTTGTTAAAACATATTCGATTATAAAAAAAAATCATTAAGGACAATAACAATTTAGTTATTATGAAATGATTTATAAACAATTTTCGGTTTGTATTTAAATTATCATAACATATTTGGCCTACACCTGTTATACTATGTATTGTTTATAAAAAGTTACATGACATTAAAATTATGTGTTTGGATTTGATTAAGATTATTGCAATATTTTGAGTTGAAATAATGAAATATACTTTAATAATAAAATGTTTCAAAATCATTATCAAAGATCTACGTATATGCACTGCTGAGTTTGCATATAAAATCCCGATAAACTTGTAACTATCTGTAAAAGACATTTCTTATCTCTCTGGGGAAAATAGATACGGAATGAGCAATACATGTAGATATTTTAGAAAATGAATGTAGCCATTATTGTCCTGGATAATTTCGCCGTGCATACGTCACGTATTGCAAGATCCTGGTTTGAATACCAGCCAATATAATTTGTTCAAAATGACCAGCTAAATCTCTGGACTTAAATCCCATAAAAATATTTGGTGCACGGACGGAGGCTAATCTAGACCAGCTTGTCCAGAATACTTAGGATAGTTTACGGGGACAAGAAGTATTTGATAATACTGGGTCAATTATTAAATATATTATAATTTAATAAATTAAGGGCCGATCTTATAAACAATATCCATCATTAAAATTTATTCCTCAGTTAAAATAAACAATATCGAATCACTTATGAGGAAATATCATTGCTGTCAGTATATTTTTAAATTTAGTTGTCGAGTAAAACATAATGGTAGATTAAATTGTTTATTTATCGGCCCTAAAAGTTGTTAAAAGAACGCTGTTTTTTTTTTAAATTTGAACTATTTTTACTTTTGTAGATCCTTAAATACGCAAATTTAATTAATTTACTTAACTTTTGAAGAAAACATAACTAGGTATACCTAATATATGATTTCAAACATGTGAATGCAAAAAACAGTAAAAATTCAATAAAATTATAAGTATATTTGATCAAATGCCGATCATTTAAAATATTGTGTAATTTTTACTTAACCAGTGACGGTCATTTTGGTCACGACCGTGGTCACATGATCGATTCACATCACTATTTATATTGATTTAATTTATACAATCAGTTTCAATATACCTACGTATGTATGTAATATGTGCCAAATTTGTGCCGAAATAATTAATCTTTATTCCTACTAGTTCCAGAGTTATAAACAATAAAATGATTTATTTTGGATGTTTTTTAAACTAATAATTTTGTGCCCTAAAAATAAAGATAATTGTTTGGCTACTAACAACATCAAAATGTTCATGGTGCCAAATAAAGATTGAAAATCTCTTTTCATACATAATTTATACCTTAAACAGTTTGATTTCATTAAGGCCGAAACAGAGTAATAAGCATTTATATTTTCGTGCATGTGAAGTTGATTCAAAACAAAACTCAAATCAAACATTTCTTACATTCATTATGTGTGTATTAATAAAATGTGATTTATGACTAAGCAATGATAACAGCACCCCTACCATAATAAGAGAACGATATGGATTCGACCTACGCAATTTAACTGTTTTTGTACGTGCGGCGTAGCTTGCATCAAAATCATGCAATGCTGGCTGCGAGACCGTAGGTGTCAAGCTAGGGGGTACAAGACTTAAGATCGGGAGTGTACATTTAATGTTAATTTACACACAAAATCGCAATGCCTAACTTTAGGCATTGACGCAGCCAACGCTTGTTATATTCATACTTAGACGTGCTACCCGGATTGCGGTTTAAACTTTACAACACAATATTTGCGTTGTTACTCTTTGGTAACTATTATCTCAATTCTTATTGCTTCTCTCCTCCAGTACCATATTTACGTTATATATCCCCACCACTAATTATTATAATTAATTTCTAATTAATTATTAATATTTCATTATTTAAACTACAAACGCTATTGTAGTTTTTAATGTAGAATGCCATGCCATTTAAATTGAAAAATTGGCAAAACCCCTATTACGTCAACTGATATTTAGCACTACACTACATATTTTATGACAAGTGTGTCTTGTTGAATAATTTTAAATAATTAAATGTGTGATTATAGTATTTCACAAAGAATGCGTAATTAAGCTTTTAAACTGCATAACTAATGCTGTTAAAATGTACGCGTCAAACTAATTTACTACTGCTTATTTCAATTTTCTAGTTGATTATTGGTAGTTAGGTTAAACGAATAATGAAATTATTTTGTTTACGGCTTAGTAGCGACTAGAAGAACGCAGTTAATACTATGCGTTAAACTTAACTTTTAACTCAACCGAAATTATAAAATAATGATAGAAAAAATAAGTGTTTTACAACAGGCACTGATATTTCTTTAGGATCAATTTTGGTGATGTTATAGTACTCTTAACTTAAATATTGAATTTCATCAAATGAAGCATTAAGCATCATTTGATGTTGGTAACAACAATTCAGATTATAAAATGATATTCTTATGGGTAATAAAAAGTTAAGAAAAAGCTTGAAAATATATCTATATCACAGATAAATAAACAGATCCGCAGCCATAATATAATATTTGTTACAGCAAATTCATAATAGTTTTCGCGATTGTGGTAGATTATATTTTGCCAGATGACTCTTGAACTTGACTCGTTTCATACATCAGTACTGCTGTTTAGCGCGTTCGGGTTTACGATCGCCTACGGACATAGTCGAACGACATAAACAAATCTGTGGTCGAACGAAGCATGCATGCGATTATAAAATAGATATTTTTCAAATTTACACTTCTTAAGGTCGTTTTACAACATTTGGAACAATCTAAATAGTATAGTATCATACAGCAAATTGTGTCACACGGATAAATCTTTTTTTTTTATAAGTTATAATTTTACAATCGGTCAATTAGTAAATGTTATGGCGTATATTATCGTATGGTATTACTGCCCAGCGATAAGTTTCTCGTACTTAATTAACTACATATACATGATTTTTAATTTTCACTAGTCTAGGCTAATGGCAAAGTGAATTAACACCGAAGGTTAAGGGGCGCCACAGTCGCACCGGTAACGGAATATTGGCAACGCTGTAGTTGAAACTATATTTGTTTTGACTATTGACATTTATTTACGATCAGTTTTAGGGGGTTATATTTAATTAAGACAAAATACTATTGTTCATCGCTAAAATATGGAGGTTTCTCCGAGAAAATCGGAGAAGACACATGCTTATGTCTTTTCGATTGTAAATCGCGCTCATCAAAACATATAACTATCAGTTTCCGAAAAATTACGGTCAACATTTTGTCTGTAACACAAACACTAGTTGTAAGTTATTTCTATATAAAAACATCTGCAGTGTATTGTGTATTGCACTGGACTTTCTAATACGTATTAGGCATATTTTGTTTATATTTTGTATTTTAATAACCTCTATCTAAACAAAATATACCTAATACGTATAAGAAAGTTCAGTGCAATACACTGCAGATGGTTTAGTTTTGAAATGAACTAATAACCTAACAAAATATTTATATATAATATTTTTAATATTTTACTAACCTTTAAAACTCTTTTACACTAGAACTATATGCCATAAGTATAACTTCCCATGCCTATGTGACCATGATAACATAAATAAGACATTTAACATTTTTAAATAGTAACAAAATAGCGACCGTGACGTTTAATTTAGTTCCAAATAAGCGGTATTTTCTTAATTTACTTTACGAATTGTCCAATAGGTTCACTGCAATGTGGTTTGGATGGCTTTCGAGTCTTTAGATATTTTTCAGTGACTAATTTGGCTTCCTTCACTGTGTATTGCTTGATTTTATTATCATTCTTAATGTTTTCGATTGTAATTTTTGAATTATTTCTCTGTTAGATAAGCTGACTGTATCCCAAAGTTGTATTCCGTACGGTCAGATCGGTTTGAGTACTTCAGGAAATAGTTATCCTGTATTAAGTCTTTTATTATTCCTATCGTTGGTTTATCGTCAATGACTCCTGGTAAAATATGGTTGGTGGTTTAGGTGTTTCGAGAGTCTTATATTTAGTAGTGTTTATTGTTTCATTGGTTTTATTTAATATTTCGAACCGATTGCGGATTTCGGTTGGTGGCGAAGTTGAGTTATCTGGTTTCGTTCGGACATTTCTATCCTCTAAATTGTCATTGCAAATCTTTCTTTTCGGTTTTCTATGGTTAATTTCTTACCATTCCATTGGAGTTTGAGTCCAGCAAGTAGAGAGAGCACAAGCGCTCTCTCTACAGCTTACGCTGCCGAAGATAAAAATGAAAATTTAAACTTGAAATTTGTATATTCTTAGCAAGAAAACCTCCTATATTTGAAAGGAATATTCAAACTGGAAGTAACTTTAGTAACTTTTTGTAGTTTCTGCAATGTCTCCGAAACGGCTGCATTTCTAATAGAAATAGTTACAATAAAAATAAAAAATTTATATTTCGCACAACTTGTTTGAAACATTTATTCAAAAAGTGTACCAGTTAAGAAAATTGCAATTAAAATTTTTACATCATTTATATTGCCATAGTTACGTAGGTATGCGGTGTTATATTTAATTTGTCGTATCAACTACGCTGGTCATTTATTTAACAGGAAAATAAAATATATATATTGCAACAAACGCGGCGTTCTGACTACTGCGCGCATTGTTTCCCCTCTCGACTATATGGCGTTGGAGCGATATCTTGTTATACTCACCTAGATGTTGCTTCTAGGTGGAATCTGTGTTACACACACTTTGCAATTCTGGATCGGGATAGTACGTAATCAAACAAGTGATTTAACAAAGAAAAATTTAATAAAAATATAAACGAATAATGAAACAAAAAAATACAAATGAATTTGAACATAACAACTGAGCAAAATATGCAGCATTACAATACTTAAACGTTTAACAAATACTAGGTACTAAACCGCAACCTGAACTGAACCCGAGGCCAAGCTGAGCCCGAGAACCCGACTGTCACACGACATTATATCTCCAGTTCGTAGCAAAAAATCCATTCGTCAGCAAAGTAAACAAACCATGAAGTCGCAACATATCGCCGAGTGCGTATGTTGACCGACTTAAGTAAATTTGCTAGCTTAGCAATTCTGAGCTAGTTGACCTACTTTGGTAGCTTAGTAATTCGAATAGCTAGGTTTGTTACAATGCAGTCTCCTTAAGACTTAATTACATTGGAGATGAATTAAGTCCTTAGATGGATTTTTGCTGGTCGCTCTACTTACTAATCTATTGCTAAATTTTCCGGCACTCGCACTTCACATCGCTTGTCGCAGAAAATCTACTGGAGCTGAGTTGGGGGTGGCGAAAGGAGAAATTCCATCTCTACTACGTGAGGGATGTCCTGGCGCTCGCCTCGGGTGCTAGCTCTAGCCATTTGTGTCCTGCTGCTTCCTTGACGAGGTCGCTGATGACGTCAGGGGTTTCTTGGGCAAGAGCCAATCGGTTTCTCATCACCATTTCTTCGGAAACGGCGTCATTTTAGGACGGCATCGTAAACCAGGTTGCTCACTTGTTGTGTGACCGTTATTTCTAATAAATAGCAGCTTAGTGAGCACCTGGACTATTAGGTCGGTGTTGTGCTGAATCTTCCTCGATTTCTGGTAGAAGAAGCCCAGCGACGTTTTCGAAAATGACCATAAGCGATTCTGTTCCGTCTGCCATGCTTGCTTTTCCGCCCCTGGTAGAGTCATCACGGTGGCATCACGTCTAAGCCTTTGCTCGTGCATCGATCTGGACTGATGACATCCCAGGTCATTTCTCCCGACAGATCGTCGACCCAGTAATTTTCCGTATAGAGCATACTGTTCCTGTCCGGAGGTTGAGTGTGTTTTTCTTCTATATTGACTAGAGCTGTGTCATCTTAAAGTTTCACAGTGATGGCCGCTGATTCTATTACGTCTTCGTACGTGATGCCATTCACGGTGAAACGTACGCCCTTACATTTCCCCGAAGTCTCTAGCTACCTCAGTTTCCGTGTCTGCACAATCGTAAGCGATGATGTCCCCCTTGGTGTGAAGTGCGAGGGTTGCTAAAACTAGAACCCACATTTTTAACTAAATGACCCAAGGATTGAATGTGGATCCATGGAAGTTCGGGTGGCCGACCCCTACTCCTCGTTTGATAACGAGTTATAGGGGCAGGATCCAACTCTGCCGCGTCTTCTGTGCCAGTACAGAATTCAGGTAGATACTTTAATCTCTAAAATGCAACTACTGACTTAAAACTAAAAAACAAAGTTGTAACATTATAATATAGTACAGGATATATATAAATATGAAGAGTGGCGTGTTATGGGTCATCAGTTTCTATGGGGACAGATGATCTAACTTAATATGTATATATAAAGTTGCCGTTTGTTATCATTGATATATTATATCATTTTTGATTGTTGCCTTCTATTTTTGACTATATTGGCAAAATTTATTTCCTAATATCTTATATTTTTTCGAGACTGATTATATCTTGACTTAAATATATATATATATATATATATATATATATATATATTATATATAATATATAATTTAAAAAAAATATTATATAGTATTTTAATTTAAATTTATATATAGTATTTCGACAACGTGGTCATTGGTACTCCGGTACATTCGTTTAGGTTTTGTCGGTTTTGTTTGGTTTGTTATGTTATTTATATGAATTTTATATGCTGTGGATGATGTTTGTTTCGTTTAAGTATTGGAGTAACCGGTTCGTGGTATCTCTATTGTTCCCTAACGCTTCTGTTATTCCCTAGCGCTTCTGTTATTTGCCGTGGGATTTTGTATTTGATTCTGCATTCTTCATATATTTGGCAGTTTGTGATAAAGTGATTGGCTGTGGTGGTAGTGTTGCACGCGTCACATGGTCTGGTAGTGTTTTTTTGAGTAAGTGTTGGTGATTTATGCGTGTATGTCCTATTCTGAGCCGTGCCATCGTTATTTGTCCCTTTCTGGTTCCGATAGGTGTCCATGGTGTGGGTTCTGCTTTTATTGTTCGTAGTTTGTTGTTGGTTATGTTAGTCCAGTCATGTGCCCATTTTTTGTTCTTGTAGTCTTGGTATTGGGTGGGTATTGTTGTTTGTTCTTGCTCGTTTGCTGCCGCTATCAGCTTCTTCGTTCCCTGCTATGCGTATATATGAGGGGATCCACATGAATTTGATTATGATATTTTTGTTCGTTGCTATGTGTAGGTTGTCTTGTATTTTTTAAAATTAGATTGTGTACGAGATACAATTTGGTTATTTCTTGTAGTTCGCTTAAGGAGTCGGTGCAGATGATGAATTTCTTGTTTTGTGGTTCTTGGTTTATGACGCCTTTGGTGAATGCTGTAGGTTTCTGCGGTGAAGGTGCTGGTTGTACATGGAAGGTGGTATTTGCATACTGTTTTCCCTTCTTGGATTATCGCTGCTCCAACCTGCCCGTCTATCTTGGAGGCGTCCGTGTAGGTAAATGAGTAGCTTATGTGTTCGCTGCATATTTTGTTGTATTGCTTTTTGTATGTCTTCGGGTTTATGGATTCTTTTGGATATTGGGTCAGGTCTAGGATGCATTGGGGTGGAGAGGTTTGCCATGGTGGTGTTTTGTTTGGGTAGTTGCTTTCCATGTTCGGTGGAGGAAGGATAAAATTGTCTATGATATTGTTTAGTTTGGTTTGGTATGGGTTTAGGTTTGGTATTGTTATATTGTTGCCTGTTCGATGAAAGATAGTGCTGTGGTTGGGGTATGATGCTATTTTTGATGCATGGTTCATGATTAGGAGGACTCTTCTGTAAGATACAGGTAGTTCGCCGGCTTCTGCAACGATGCTTATCACTGGGCTTGATCGGAATGCTCCTGTTGCTAGTCTTATTGTGTACTGCGTCTATTTTCCTGTGGTGCTGTGTTTTGGCTGAGCTGTATATTGTGCTACCGTAGTCATTTTTTGAGTGGATTAGTGATCTGTAGAAGTGTGTTCCTCTCTGCACTCCAGTGGTGGTGGGATAGAGATTTAGTAAATTTATAGCCTTGTGGCATTCAGTTGTGAGGTGTTTCGGATATGTGGCCCTCATGTTAATTTCTTATCGATTGTAATGCTGGGTATTTTTGCTGTTGCGACGAAGGGTAATTGTGTGCCGTTGAGGGTTAGTATTGGATCTTGGCGGGGTTTGCGTATGTTGCAGAAATGCATTGCCTTGGTCTTTGCATGTGAAAACCTGAAGCCTGTGCTGTTAGACCATTCTTCTAGGATCGTTATTGCTTGTTGGAGATGTGTTTCGACGGTTTTTACGTTTTTTTCCCTTGCAGTATATGAACAAGTCGTCTGCGAATAGGTTGGGTTTGGTTGGCGGTTGTATATATGTCGGTAATTAGTTTATGGCGATTAGGAAAAGTGTTACGTTTAATACCGAGCCTTGTGTGACTCCGTTTTCTTGGATTTTTGTTGATGTGACTCCATTATGTCTGGTTCGGAAGGATCGGTCTTTCAGAAAGGTTTGTATGAAGTGGAGCATATTGCCCTGTATTCCGTGTTGGACTAAGTCCTTTACTATCATGTGCCGCCATGCTGTGTCGAAGGCTTTCTCTAGGTCGAAGTATACGGCTATCAGGTGTTGTCTGTTTTTTTGTGATTTTTGGATTTCGCATTGCAATGCAGCTAGGTGGTCGGTGATGCATCGCCCTTTCCTGAATCCACATCGGATATTGCTGAGGATGTTGTGTTCTAGATACCATGTTAGTCTGTTGTTGACGATTTTCTCGAGTAGTTTGCCTAGTGTATTCGTAAGTGCTACGGGTCTGCTGCTTTGGGGGTCGGTTTTGTTTTTGTTTGGTTTTTTTGTATGTTTATGCTGTGTTGGGAGTTTATCCCTTTGATTTGCTTTATTTTCTCCCATACTTCTTTAGCTGGGGTGTTTGTATTGATTGTGTTAACGTGTTTTCGCCATGATAGTTTCTTGCTTTCTTTTATGACGAGTCTTACAATGGCTCTAATTTTTTTGAATTCTATGAGTTTTTCCAGTGTTCGATTTTTTTTGTATTCGTATTATGTATGGCTGATTCGCAGTTTTTGTTCCACCATGGTATTGCTATTTTGTTTGCATGTTTCATTTTTGTGCCTATTGACATATCTGCTGCGTCTATGATATGCTGCGTTAGGTTTTCTAGGGCCATGTTTACGTTTACGTGGTTGTTTATTTCTGCTTGATCAAGTAGTTCAGCGAATAGCTCCCAGTTTGCGTTGTTGTAGTTCCAGCGCGGTATTGTCATTTGGTTTGGCTGTGTGTTCCTTTCGTCTTCTATTATTATTGGGAAATGGTCGCTTCCGTATAGGTGGCTCATTACTTCCCATGCGTAATTTGGCGCTGCTGTTGGGTTACAGAATGATAGGTCTGTGATGGAGAAGTTGCCTGTTCTTGAGCAGAAGTGGGTGGCGGTGCCATCATTTAGTAGGGTTTGGTTGTGTGTGCTTTCTTCAACTATTTTCCCTCTGCTGTCTGTATATTCTGATTTCCAGATTGTGTTATGTGCGTTGAAGTCTCCTGTTACGATGTAAGGGATGGGTAGTTAAGCGATTAGTGCTTCTAGGCTGGTAGGGTTTGGGATTTCGTTGGGTGGTACGTATATGGAGCATATAGTGGTTGGGTTTGCAGAGATTCGCGCACTGCGACTGCTTCGATTTCGGTTTGAAGTGTTAGTTCTTTGCTGTGACTCGAGTTCTTCATCCATATGGCAACTCCTCCACTTGTGTGACCGTGGTATATCCTGCTCTTTCTGTATGTTGTGTATCCTTTTAGGAGGCTTGTGTCTGTTGGTCGGAATCTTGTTTCTTGTAGGCATATGTGGTCGGGTGTAAGTTCGGATATTTGTGTCGTTTAGCTAGGTGGGAGTAGAACCCGTTACACTACCATATTAGTGTTTTCCCCATCTGGTGATTTTTGCGATTAGTTATCGGAGTGTTGTATTCTGATGCGTGTGCATGTTCTGGTGAATCGGGATTTTATATCTCTATGTTTTACTAGTGGGTAGAGTCGAGTTACCATTTCTAAAAGGCCTTCGGTGTTTACAGTGTATTCTATAGCGGCGTATAGCTGATCGCTTGTTCCTGGGACGTTTTCTAGGAAGTCTTTGAAGTGCGTGTAGGATAATACATACATATTTGCGTTTTTCTCTATTTCTTCTTTCAGTGGTTCTACCATTATTTCCAATGGTGGGCTATTAGTTAGGCTTTCAGTTCTTGTTTTTCTTTTATTCTTTTTCCCTTGATCTGGTATTTCTGAGTGGTCGTTGGTTGGTTGGCTTGGAATTTCTTCGTCTGTTCTCTCATTGTTTGTGTCTGCTGGTTGTTTGCTTTTTTTTTTTTAGGTTGTGTTTGGATTCTGCTGGTACTTGGTTGGTATGTGTCTTGTATAGGGTCGGGCTCGGAGCTTGAGGAGAGAGCAGGTCTTTTTTGGGTTGCTAGTATGCTGTCAAACTCGCTCTGGGTGGGTATTGGAGTAGTATCGATTGGGTTCTTTTGAGGTGGTGTAGTCTCTGTTGGGTTGTTTTGTGATTTATTTCGGTCATTTTCAGTTAGTTTTCCATCTGTGTTTTTGCAGTTTTTTTCTGTGTGGCCTTGGGCGTTGCATTTACTCCATTTGTTTGTTTCTGTTGAGAAGAATATTCGGTGGTATGTGTCTGCGTGGTTTACAATGATGGTCTCGGGTACTTTTCCTATTTCGAATTCAGGTATGTATACCTCTAATCTGAAGCTTAAGATGTGGGCGTATGCAGCGTCACGGATTCCTACTCTTAGGCTGGTGATTGGTGAGATTGTTTTTATATTCATCATGTCTAGCGCATTTTTTATTTTTGTATGCGGTATAGACGGGTATACATTCGATATGATGATTCTTGTCGCGGGTGATATATATATATATATATATATATATATATATATATATATATATATATATATATATATATATATATATATCGTCTTAGATCGGTGATTTGGTTTTCTACCTTGATATTTTTGTGTTCGTTGATTAGTTCGTCCACCATAGTTATGTTTTTTAAAAATATGCAGATGCGTTGGTTTGATAGTCGGGCGACGTGTGTTATGTTTTCAGGTTTAATCATTTCTCCAACTGCAATGACGTATGCGCTGAGTGGAGTTTCTTTAGTTGCGTTAATTATGATTGCTTGATTTTTGCTGGGTTGGCAGTTTTGGGAGTTGTTCTGATTTGATTTAGTATAGCCTGAGTCTGATTGTTAGTATGCTGGTGGCAGTTGGTTGGTGTCTGTGGTTGTCTCTTTACTGCCGTCGCCCTCATCTGGCGGATGATGTAGTGATTTCATAGTGTTAGATAGGTTTATTCAGGATCGGAGTGGACTGGTGAGTGGTCGGTGACCGTTGACTTCTCGGTCAGAGATGTCGCTAGTTTTGGAATGAGAGGTTTTGTGTTTTTAGGTTAGTTTTGGATTTTTTTTTTAACCGGGGTATTTGAAGGGTGATTGATGGTTTAGCTCTTTGTGATCTATTTTCCTGTATGATGCACTAATATCAGAGTGTGTGGGGTTTTATTTTTGTTAAATACCTTATAAATTCCCTGTTTTCGGTGGGTTGACAGCACGGAACTCTGAAAAGGAACATTTTTTCGACTTAAATATATACATTCATATTAATTACATTTTTTGAGTGTTATATAACATGTCATTTACGAGGTGCAATTATTCTACCTGCAGTAAAATTAAAAGAGGAAGTACTTCGAAGTTTTATACTTTTCCGGTAAAAGATAAAAAGAGATGAGAAGAATGGATTCTTTCTTGTGGTAATTTTAAATTGTTAGGTAAGTTTTTTTTGAAATTTGTAATACAATATTTCCATTTATGCCTATTATTACTTATAATTATCAACGTTTTCATGAATTCATGCAATTGTATAATATTTAATTTAAACTCCCAGGGATTCCATATTAAATTCATATTTATTTTCGAATTATTTAATTTTGTAGTAAATTACAAATACATTTTAAAAACGATTGTAAAATAGTGATAATACGGAAATTTTTCATATATTTGATTGTTGCTTCTATCTTATACTGATTGTTGTAATCATATTTTTATTGATTGCAACATTAATTACTATATATTTATTTGATTGTTAATTCTATCGCATACTAATTGTTGCCGAATTCAATTTTAGACTTACAACCAGAGCAGCTGCGAAATATGGCTATCTGTGAAGAACATGTCACCGAGAATAATTTCGTTAACGAAACGCATCACCGTCTCATTTACTGGCGGTACCTATGCATTTTTCGCTTTCCCATCGTTTAACTATTACTATCCCAGTTCAACATAGTTCAAGTGAATCGGTGGAATCGAGAGTTAAATGTAAAACGCCCCCTAAAAGTAGTACCATTTCAACTACTAAATTCAATGATGATTTAGAATTTCAACTATCCACATAAAACTTATTCCCGAAAACGTTTGTTTTCTGAACAAGGACCAGCTTTTTTGGAGTTGGAATCGCCAAAGAAATAAGGGAAGGAAAGAAAATTAGTGTCCGCTTTGTTAGATGCGCGTACACCGCCTAAGAAAGTAAACATCGTTGTGGATACACCAACAAAAAGGAAACTGAAACGTGTTTTAAAAAAAGGAAATATTTGGCGAAAAGTAGAGTTCAACAGTTTCGATTAAAAAAACGACTTGCTGTTACATCTGATAATATTGTGCTAGAACGATTGGTTGCTTTATTAAGTTCTTCTGTGCAGACATTTATCAAAATGCAGATGTACCACATTCGAAAACAAAAATGGAGCCTGCAAGAAAAAAAAATCTAGCAATTTATTATAAATCACCTTCATTATATCGCTATTTCTTAAAAGAATTCCAATTTAAATTACTCGCTATTAGTATCATCAGGAAGTGGCTGCAAATATCAATTAACACCTGGCTTTTCATGAACATTTCATGAAAAATTAAAATAAAAAGTGAAAACAATTACACTGCGCGAAAAGAAATGTGTACTATGTTTGATGAAATGGGAATTAAGAAAAGTTTAGATTACCATGAAGGTATGAATGTAATAGAAGGATATGGAGATTTTGGTAAAGAACTAAAAAGAAACCAGAAGATTGGTAAAAGTGCCTTAGTTTTTATGGTGAGAGGTTTATATGATAACTGGAAAATACCACTGGGATATTTTATTTGTAGTGGCAGCATAATCGCTGATCGCTTTAAATCTTTATTGCTCTTAGATATCCAAACAGTTTCTCTAATGAACTTAAACGTAAGAGCTTTAGTTTGCGACCAAGGATCAAATAATAGACTCGTCTATACAAATTGAAAACAACATCTGAAAATCCATTTTTTGTTTATGAAGGAAAAAAATATATGCCATTTTTGATGCCTCACACCTCATAAAAAGCGTGCGTAATTCGATCAAGAAACAAAATATTTCTATCAATGGAAATGCAATTTCTTGGCAAGACATTTCTAAAACATATGAAATAGATAATAAAAATACATTGGCTAAATCTTTAGTTAAAATCACCTATAAACATATACATCCAAATAATTTAAAAAAATTAATGTTCGTCTGGCTGTTCAAGTTTGGAGCAAATCCTACTCAGCCGCTATGTTAACAGCTATTTCTACTGGTGAGCTGACAACAACATCTGCTCTGGAAACAGCTAAGTTTAAAAAAAAAAGATATTTTTGATTGTATGAATTCACGAATGCTATATAGTAGCAATCCTTATCGGTGTGACATATCTGATAAAAAATACCCATGTACCTATATGATACTTTACGGCAAAGTGTGTTATGGATTATAACTTGGTCTGTTCCAAAAAATACGCCATACTGTTTTAATGGGTTAATACAAATGGATTATTAAATTTGTGGCAGGCTATGAAACCAAAATATATGTATTTAATAACTAGCCGACTGTATCAAGATCCATTAGAAATTTATTTTCAAAAATCCGACAGAGAAGAGGATATCATCCAAACCCTTCCACCAAGCATTTTCGTTTAACACTTCAGTCGATTATGAGTACGTCACTGAGTAGAGAAACCGAAAAAAGTAATAATGAAATTGATGAGGATGAATATTTTTTTAATACAGTAGAAGATACAAGTAAACATTGTATGGTTATTGATAATATTTCAGAATACTTAGAGGATACATACATAGAGGATTCAAATAATTCGTCTAGAAGTTCCTTGGACATTGCAACTACCTCACTTATATTTTGTTTTCTTCCGGTTTGAGCGATGTTTTTGCTAATATGTATGACAGTTGATATCTTAGCTTGATAACTATATCATTTTTGGTTTGATTGTTACTTCGATTATTTTAATTATAGTGCATATAATGTTTATTTATACATAAATTCGACATACCAAAGTTTTGGCAACAGCTCGCCGAATATCTTTTTACTTTCTTTTACGAAGTAATAAGTAAGTATTGATTACAAAAAAAAAACATCGGTCATGTGTTGGCCCTAAACTTTCTTTTACGTAGTCAGTTCATTTAGATTTGATAGTACATAAATAAAAATATAAAATGTTTAAATTTCAAGAAATATTTTCATTCATCGTCCAATAAAATTGTAAAGTTAGTTTATTGTCAGATTTCCAAAGAAAACATATGTATTTTAGATGTTGAATTTTATAGCAGTATAAAGAAAATATAATTATTCATTACATATTATTAAAAATTATTATGGCCGGGCATTTTTTAGTTTTCAAATTAACTTTAAACCAGAGAAAATATACATATATAATATTTTAAATTATTTACTAATCTTTGTAACGGTTTTTCACTAAACTTATTTGTGACACTGACAATAAATGTTAAATGTCAAAATATTTGAATATTTAAAACAGTTGACATGCATAGTAGATACGATTTATTATATATAATTTTCCATACCTATGTAACTACTGCAATATAAATAGGATAATATCAATTTTCTCGTAACTGGTACAATTTTTGAAGAAGAAACAAAAGTTGTTTAAATATTAATATCTTTAACTTTAATTCTAACTATTTTTACTCTAAGTGTATCCGTTTCGAAGATATGCAAAAAGTGACTCAAGTAAAAATGTACTTCCGGTTTGAATATGCTTTTTAAAAAATAAGAAGTTTTCTTCCCAGGCATATGCAAACCTTAAGTTTAAAGTTTCATATATTTTTCTACAACAGTCTAGGATGTAGAGCGCATACATACACACACACAAACACAGACGTCACTCCAAAAATAGCCAGACACGATTCAGAGAAGGTCAAATGTTCATGATTACAATACTTACTTATTACTTCGTAAAAGAATGTAAAAGTCCAGTGCGGGCCACTGCAGACATTTTTATCAAAAGATGTATTTCCGTTAAAATCTCGAGATTTTTTTTTATGATTACAATACTTACTTATTACTTCGTAAAAGAAAGTAATAATGTCCGGCCATTATAATTTATAAAAATGTGTAATGAATAATTTTATTTGCTTATACTACTATAGATTTGAACATTTAAAATCTAAAATACATACGTATTTTTTTCGAAATCTGTAAAATAAACTAACTTTACAATTTTATTGGACATTATGAATGAAAATATTTTCCGATGGCCGATGTTTTTTAAATGAAATATATAACATCCACAAAATCTTTAGTAACATTGACAAGTTTCAACTTAAAATTTGCTCTTTTAAGTACCAATACTATTAAAAATAAACGAGGCGCAACTACTGTTTTTTTTTTTGCAATTTTATAAACGCCTTGTAATTCGAAAAAACAAATACGACACCTTTTTTATACTTGTATATCAGGGGTATATTCTGTATTTATTACTAGGTGCTTAATCTTGGAAGCCTTGGTATATTTTTGTGCGACATCTAGTGATATATTTAAAAAATGTGCCTTGCATGACGTCACGTTTTGCAACATGGGGACGATATTTTAGCACCTCGATGATGCTATCCATTCACACTATGTTATTTTAACATCGGTCATTCTGTTAACGTTCTATGCCCCGTCATACGTCAGCAGATATATCACCATCACGAGTTGCTATCGTTGCTGAAATACAGAATAAAAAATAATTTATATGTGATTCAAATCGGCAAAATAGCCATAGAAATAAATATAAAATGACGGAATATTAAATTAACTAGATAAACCAAATATGAGTTATTTTAATTTATATATTCATATACTTTTTAACGCACAAACTGTACATATTGCATAACTATCAATCAATTAGTAATATTCGACAATGTGTTAGTCCTGCACTGAAACGAATGTATAGAACATATTCACGGAAAATGTGGTCAACTGTCGATGATTGCCGCCATTACGCAACTTTTCTCTCTCAGCAAACAGAACACAAAAACATGTAGTAGATACGTATCTAATACCTAAAGTTATATATTTGCGCCTTGTTGTCTAAATATAATATATCAGATATGTTCTCCTCCTATGATTGTCGAAAAGTCATTTGATAATAATAAAAAGTTATTTTGTGGCTTTCTCGATCGGAAAAAGGCGTATGATAGTGTAGT
>JADQWA010000173.1:48958-58958 GCA_018344505.1 Nebria ingens riversi
GAGTTGCGCGAAAAGAAAGTTGTGTTCAAGCGGAATAGAAGAGCATGTATGAAGAATCTAATAAATCCAAATGAAGCGAAAGAACTTGGTAACGATTAACATCTAAATTTTAAAATAAAGATTCCTATATAGACGGCAAACATACATACATAACGTCATGATTGAATGGCGAAAGATTGTCAAGATGAGAATGAATGTAAGGGTTTCATGCACCCCATATGATGGGACTAGGCATGACGTTATGTATGTATGTACATGTGTGTCTGCTGTGTATATAGGAATCTTCATTTTTAAAATGATAGACAATGCTAAAAATTTACATTTGAATTTCCCATATGAATTTATTTGATCTAAGTAGCACTTGTATGCAATCAAATAAATAATACGCCCGAAAAATAACCTATTGTAATGTATCTATGAATTATGCTTTATTGTCATTATGTTCTTAATAACCTAATTAATATTTTAGTTTTTTCCCTATTAAAACAAGAGATTGAAAGATAATACAATATTGATAGCATTATTTATAAATATTAAACATTCTTGATTAAATAACAATGATATTCAAGTATTACTAGTAAAATATCTAAGCTCTAAGTTTGTGGTTCGCCAAAAATTGGCAAAGTTGTGGTTGATACAAAATTAAAACAACGATGTCCTTGTAATTACGGATGTAAGGAATATTATAGAAAGCAACGATGAAAATAAGATTTTAAAACAGTGAAGTTATTTAACGAAAGAAATTTAAATAAAATTTGTATCACATGTTTGTCAACAGTCCACCTTTGCAACGGATCTTGGTTGCACGCCAAATCGGAAGTTAATTTCCGATATGCTCGACCAGTTGACTTCGTCGTTTGCCACTAGATGGTGCGTTGTATTGATCGTGGTTCGATCTATCGCGATCTGTTGGGTGCTAGAGACAGAAAACGAGATTTAAAACAAATGATAAAATAAATGATAAGGTGATATGATAATGATGATAAAGGGGATTCTAACTTCAGGAAAGATAAATAAATTGTCTCACTCTACACTGAGAGGGGAGATACAGACAACTGCATCTGGCTAATTATGATCGGCAGAGGTGTACGTTGACGTACTGTCGTGGTTTTTAAAACTTTGTGCGAATTCGTATAATAATAATAATAAAATTTAGTAAGTGGGCGCCACTAGCTTATATTCGTCCTATTTATTAATAACGGGCAGAAAGCTCAAACCGTTCCGCAAGGAGATAGATGGTACTATATATAAAAATATAATTGCATTAAAAAGGAAAGAATCGTATTTCAATAAACAAATTTATATTATTTGGCATGTTCATAAATCGTTACACCAACAATTTACATATTTACATAGTCCAGAATTAGGTATGAATAAAATGGGTATGGATGATTTTTCACCTAATTAACATCTCTAAGATACGCCAATGAGACAAATGCTGCTAATCCTAATCAATAGAAATACCCGATTAATCGTTATCTCTAAGCCATGCAAGGTACGTAAACAATAAAACAACGAAATTAAGAGTAATAGTCTTGGTAAAGAACCGGTTCAACACTTAGTTGACTGGATTCTTCTAAGGTGGTGAGGGATCCCTTGATGAGTGGAGTAGAGGTAGAGATGGGATATCAGTCCACAGACGGGCGCGTCTATAACTCTAACTCTCCAATCGGTGAAGATACTACGTTGTTCCCCCACACACGATATTACGATTCGAATAGTATCCAATATGACGAATGACACACTTATCTCCCCTTGGACAAGTTTTACACTAAAACTCGACACAGTAAATCTCGTACAAAAAGTGAGAGAAAATCATGGGATTTGGTCTATTCATCAAACACGACCGAATGTCATGAAAAATTTACATACTCTCCTCTATTTGTTTTTCTTTTCCCCGCTACCTAACATAATTATGCCCGGAACAAATGATTTTTTTGCCAACCGATGATATTGAACGTTACAAACTGATACACTTAAACGGTACCGGGAGGACGCAAGCTAAGCCTTATGCAGCGCAATTTACGAGGTAAGCTAAAATTACAGGTAAGCAAGAATTAAAGTAAGATAATATACTTAAATAGCTAATGAAAAGACAAAAGAAACAATCTGACTTAACGAGTTAAGAAAAATATAAGATATTACCAGATGTTCGCCAGACCCTTTCCAAAAATACTCCGCTACAGGACCGACTCTCGGTCGCTGCCGATAGTGGAAGTTGGAAACCATTCGCTGAATTATTATATATCGCAGCCAGATAAATGAATCGGACTTTCGTCACCACTCTTACACAATGCACAACACCACACGAAATTATTAAATTCGGTAAGAAACCTTAGAAATCGACACCGAAAAAAAGATACGCCTGAGTCTGTCCACAACTGGACTACTGAATTAATAATAATGTTCTTTTCTTTTGGTAACCAGGCGAACTTGATAAACAAAAGAGTTCGCCGATTGTACCAATAGATTAAAATTAATTAAACGGACGGAAACGCAGCTTTCGTTACAAGCTATAAATAAAATTTAGAAAATATGATGCTTCATTGGAACAGACAATTTTCGTGATCTTAGAACTGTGTTAGGTCTTAAATTAAAATTATGTAATAATTGTTTCATCTTTCATAAAAGGTTCAAAATGTACATTGTGCCTAGACACTGTCACAAGTACGTTGTTATTTAATAGAAAGAAATAGGTTTTTAAGAAATTCGCAAATAAATATTTTCATTCATTTGAAATGTACGAGCTATTATGAAATTAATGATCTATCATCAGTTTTTAATTATTTCCTTAAAATAGAGAAAATTACTTCGAGCCGCCAAACCGAACACTTAAGTTAAAAATAATGAAATATTCTGCAATTGCCGAACCATACTGATAAATAAAAGAAATTGTACTTTTATACTTTAAATACATAACATGCCAATTGCCACCTACACGTTGATTAAAAGTTATATTTAATCGTTATTATTGTTTTTAAAGTTTTTATCAAAAACATGTGTTTACACTAAAGATATAAAACCCTGTTAAGTCCATTTATAAAGTGTTTTTTTTTTCATAATCACAATTTCATTTTTATGAAAATATATTTTTTATTAAATCTGAATTCGCATGTCTACATATTATTATTAAGATTACAAAATTACTATTTTGCAAAACACATTTGATTTCTTGTGTCTCCATAAAATGGGCCTTGAACCACCTGTTATGTTGTGTTGTATAATGTCATTTAATATTATATTCAGTGGATTATATATTCAGATCTTGGTATCTAGGCATCGTAATATCCTTAGCAGCAAAAATAATAATTTATAAAGGAATAGACTTAATTCCATAGTTGCAAGATGATAAAGTGAGTTTGATGCACCACGAGAATTTTAAATTGCAGAAGATGATGTTTACAGTATCTTCACCGCAGGCATTAAAACACCTGCATACGCTACCAAGCGTATATGAGCCACAGCATAAATATTCTCATTTGAAATAAGTCACATAAAATGTAGCCTAACGAATAAATGTTTTCGTTAAACAAATAAATTATCATGATTTGTTAGTTAGCAAATGGCTTTAGTTCTAATTATATTATGAATTATTCTATTGTAGACTTCATGAAGTATAATGATCTAATCGATATTAGTCAAATTAAAATGAAAATTTTTAATGTCGTAGGTATAATATGGCTTTGTAAAATAAAGGCGATGAACAGCATTTAGATTTTATAGCAATACTCGCGGCACACTCGTGAAATTTTAACCCTTTACGGTATTATTTTTACCTTCCAAGTGTAACGCGATATTTTGGTTTGCATGCGAAATTGTGCCGTGACTGCAATGGAATTGGGAACCACTGCTCTAGCGTATTGAATCTGAAATTGATTCATATAAATGTCTAATGATACGAACCGGAGCGACACAATGCCAACCGATGTGTGGTTGATTTGTTTTCCAACCAAGCCATGCTGAACTTATGCATGATTTTAGTACGTCTAAATTTTGTTAACAAATCATTGACTATTAGTGCTGTTGATATAGATTTTCAAGTTGTGTTATTTTGCGAATGAATAGTTCGTTAAAAAAATATTTTGTTCCTGTGCTGTTTATCTAATATTTGCATTTATATCTCTATAAAATGGTTAACGGAATATTTGGAACCACAGTCGACGCCTTCGTCAAGAAATTAAAAATTGTTTTACCTAATATGAAATCGTTTTAAAATAATGCATTTTTTCTACCCAGGTTTATTTATTACATTGGCATGTAGAGGTACTATCCTGTGATAATCCTCTTCTTAATCTAAATTTAATTTGATTGTGGATTGCGGAGTTTCCGTTTTTTTAGCAATTTTGTTTCTAACGACTATTGAGAAATTTTCTCGTCTTTGATTAGCGTGATTTACCGGTGTTGCACGCCACGCAGTTTCTTGTATTGCGTTATTTAAGTGTTCTACAGCTTTGTCTAATTCGTGTTTTGATTTTAGTGGTATGTCAAGCAAGATTTTATCGTCCACCAGATATCTGAATGTATTCCAGTCTGTTTTTTTGGTTGAGGTTGAAATTGAGGGAGGTTTCTGAGGTCTGTTTATTGTTTGGCTATTTAGAGTGACTATGACGGGAGAGTGGCCCGATGATAGGTCTAAACAGCTCTCGGCATACAGATATTGTGAAGACCTCCTTTTACTACACAAAAATCTAAGAGGTCCGGAATTTTTCTTCTGTTGCTTAGCCAGTACGTTTGTTGACCGGTAGACAAATGATGTAGATTATTTTCTTGCATCCGTCGGACTCGGTGTCTTATCAGACAGTGGCCTTTTTATACTTATTAAGAGTGAAATTTTAAATTCGAAGGAATATTGTCGGGCGCTCCCTACATTGGTCCCATTTGATGTAAAAACACTCCACATTTTTTTTTTTTGGATTTGTAATAATATTTAAGGTTGTGCTCAACTAGCATAATAGGGTGGTAGAACGTTTTTTTAAATTGTTTAAATCTATAAAGTAGTGTTACTTAAAGCTCCCCGTGTGATTATTTTTTCGATTATGCAAACCATTAATTTATAATAATTTAAATAAATTAACAATTACGAGCGCCGCTCCAAAAAGTTCTGATAAAAGGAACTAGTGTTATGACTCAAAATGCGCTAAACCATGTTGCCACATATAAAAATATTTTATTTAATATTTAAAAAAAAAACGGAAATTGTTTATTTAGATTGTTATAAATATCAGTAGTTTTATAAAATTGAATTATTTAAAATTACAATATGTTCTATTAAGTTATGTGTAAGTTTTTGGTGACAGATACGTATACATGCAAGCCTGTGTCAAACAATTTACTGGTGAAGTTGCCCATTATTTTATTGGTACCTACTGCTTGTTATTTTAGCGCTTGTCACAGAACTGACATTCGTTTTGACATATATGTTCAACGGAGGACAAAATAATTCCCTAGCATTTTTTAGCGCATGTTGAGTCATCAATTTCACCGCGAAAATAAATCATTCAAAATATGCAAATGTATAATTATTTATTAAATATAAATTTTATTCTACCTCCCTATTATTTAATAGCATATAGCCTTATGATATAGCTATATGCAATGAATAATGTAGATAATAACTGCAATAATTACAGTTCATAAGTAAAGAAATTAATAAAAAAAAATAAGCAAACAAATTTTGTTTTATTCCAAATGCTAAATTGACATACAATTTAATATAAAATGCAATGATGAAGAGTTGAAGCTGATGGTGATTGATGTTTTACATCTGTTGGTGATAGCTGCCTTAGTGCTGGACGAAGAAACTTACGGTGCTGTCCCACTATTTGAAAGATGAACTTAGTTTGCCCTTCCGATTTTACTTCTGCATGAGAGCAACTCTTCTCTCAGCAGTATCATTGGTGACACGTAGTTTGGCCACAGATCGTTGGAGTTCACAATATAATGGGTTATCACACCAAGTTTCGGAGTCCTCCTTCAGGAATTTGCTGTTTAAGGAAAGAGCTCCTAAGAACTTCTTTGTATTCCTTGTCACGAAGTCAGGAATCTCTTTCACTCGGATGTCATAGTCAGAAATGATTCGCTTCTGCGGATCTTCTGAAATAGGAGGCGTTTCTAATCCAATGCCATCTTCCTCTTTTCTTGAATCGAGATTGAGTCATCAAAGAAAGAAAAGTAAATCAGTTCCTCTGAAAGGTACTAGAAATGTCCTTTGAGCTTTTTCAGGGCACCAAGAGAAATTCTGTCTTCAGAAACCTGTAAACGTCGCGCTAAGAGAAGATAACTCTTCGGGGCAGATATTCCAAGACGAGATGAGAACTACTTTTGATGTAACACTTGACTCCGAAAATAGAGTTCCTTGAGTCCATTTAGTTCACGAGCAGTTAAACGAAATGCACTATTCCGAAAAAGAAAGATCTTCATGCCATAAATCAGACGAGCCATAGATCTAGCACGGTGCATAATTCCAGGTTTCATAAATTTGATTCCTATTTGAGGTTCTTCTCCCAAGAATATAATCATCTTTAGGATGATCAGTGTTCAACTGCTTAGTGGCAAATAAAAGGATTTCAGTCTTGACAGAATCCAATTCGGTTAGTAGATTCGTCAGTGCTTCCAGGATTGAAGTAATCTTTGATGATATTTGGCCAGAACGTATTGAATCGTTTGGACAATGGTATTGCTGAAGCTAAGGAAAGGTCCATACATGTAGAAAAGACTTCCTCCAGCATAATTTCATGAATATGATGACAAGCCAAATACAAAATATTACGGCCAAGTGTGGCTTCGAGAAGCACACAAACTCCATTCATTCGTCCAGTATTGGAAGCAGTGGTATCAAAGCTGAAAGCCTTAACATCTTTCAGATTCCGGTCAACAATTGTTTGAATGATGGCATCGTACATGGCCCATCCTGTTCCAGTGGTAAGTTTAGGTACAGCAAGAGGTTGATCAATACCATCAGATGAAGCAAGAATTGACAATCTTCTCATTAAATCTGCCATCAATTTTCCATCCCAATGAATGGCTATAGGGCTACCTAAGCTTTGGAACACAGCTTTTAATTCTTGCGATCGCTTTTCTCGATGCTTCATACAATAGCGTCGTAAGGATGAACGATTCAAAGAGTATTCCTGCATATCTTGTCCTGTCGCTGAAATCAATGATGCAACTGTGTGGACAGCCTGTCTTTCACTGATATTCCCTATCAAGAAACGACAGCATTTCCGGCCTCTTTTTGGCACAGATGTGGTACTGACAGATGTCGATGGCGTTGGGATGTGATCATTACAATCCGATTCCTCTCCCGCACTGGAGGAAGATGTCGAATGCAACACAATAGTTTCAGACATTTTTCTTTTCAACTCTTCACTTATTTTTTTTCCTTTTTTCTTGTCAAGTTCAATCATACACCCTCGCCTTCCTGACTCTCGTTGAGCCAGCAAGAACTCACGGCCTTCTTGAATCATTTCGAGAGCATTTCCGTGAGCAACATCAAATAAATTTTCAAATTCTGCTGTGAAGGTTTCTTCGTTTTTCTTTTGAGTACAGATCTGTCTGTTTTTATTCTTCTTAATATTATCTCATGTCATTATCAGCTCTTCTTCTTGATTGTTCTTCGTTCATCGCGGACAGGAATCCTTGCTTTGTTCCAGGGAATGAACAACTTTTCAATTGTTGTTTTCGCTGCCCCATGCGTCGTTCTTTTCCTATCCTTCAGCTCATTAAAGTAAACTTTCAGAGCATCATGGATTTAGGGCAGTTTGGAACCAGTGAACTCGTTGGTCACAGCACCCACCCAGTATATTTCTGTCCGTTTTCTAGATACTGTGGTCATTCTTTTATCTGTAAAAATAGAATATTACGTTGATATTTAAATTTGTATTCTTCACATACCATAATATTTCAATAGACATTCATAAAATGCAAACTAAACGAAACACCTTGGAAAAATGAAAGACCGTGCAATACAATTACCCTACGGAGAAAATTCAAGGTCACTGAGCATACCCTAAATATTAATTGAATCAAATTTATTTTTAGGATTTCATTTCAACCAATTTGATAAACATAATAAGATGATATATATCTAATCTTAGTAAGAAAATGTCCTCAATGAACTAAACTTTTTATAGAAATTGCATAAAAAAGACACTGAGCGCAAAAATTGAAAAAGTTTTTACCTCCAAAATTCTACCTAAATATGAAAAAAAAGAGTATTTAGTGAAACTTTTTGAACACTTTTTTAGTTCATCGAGGATGGTTTTCAATTGTCTATCTAGAGAAAAAAGAATGAAGTCAATCGTTGAATAGTATTTGTTAACAGGCATATAGAAAATTTCACCATTATTTGGGAAGGTACAACTAAATACCTGTTTTTCTAAAATATTTGTTTTCTTCAGCTAATAAAACCTCATCATCACTATCTTTTTGTCGTGCACATCTAGTTTTTTCTATTTTAAATTTTACTTCTCTACCACCTATAATATGGTCCTGACGATATTACCATACCGACACATTAAAGAAGTCCACATTGGAGAATACGGTATATATTTTCTTAAAATTACGTCAATAATTTGAGGACAAGAATATAAATTCTCGTCTAGTTGCAGTCTTATCAGAATTTTTTTTTTTGCATAATATTTTGATATATATCGCTACAGGTTATATAGAATGGACTAGCTTTATATGTCGCCATATCTTCAGTTAAAATTTTCCTTAGTATCTCTATCAACGATATCGTTGTTTTCCAGAAAATAAGGATAAGCTTTACATATATCTAATAGTTTTTTAAATTTTTCTTGGTACATATCTGACGTATATGGGCTAACTAATATAAAACATAAAGATTCAAACCATGTTAAAATTATGTGATATTCTTCTAACATAAATGCAGCTGCTAATGTTTCTCTTCAAAAACACTTTTATTTTATGGTCCGATGCCAATTTATTTACATCATTTGCAATAATTTTCATAAAATTGCACAACAAAGATAAATTGGAATAATTTTACACGAATGAAAAATATTGTTATCCAATATAAATTTGTGACAAAATGATAAATATGATTTTAAATTTAGGAAATGATGCCAATAGATTGTTATAGCGTTTATTTCAGCAAAACAAAAATCGACAACTTCCTTAAATGGAGGCCATTTACAATTCTGTTTGATGCAAAAATCTTTAAATGTTGATAACCATATACCAATTGTCACAGTATCTTGTTGACCTCTAATCATTTCTAGGATAGGACATATTCTGTAATTATTTATAGTTTGTACTACTCAACATAGTAAGAGAACTCTTTTATTTAAATTTGTTGGTTGTCTCTCAACTGTCCCCAGTCGCATCTATAAAGTTTTTGTACAATGGGCAACTCTTTTTTTTTGTCTTGTACACAAATTCAAAAAACATGGTTCTGAGAAAAACGCGTTCAAAGATTGCGGAACAAAAATGTAACTTTTATTGATAACTTACAGCAATTATTAGCTATGATAATTGAAAATCATCCTCGATGAACTAAAAACAGTGTTAAACAAGTTTCATTTTTTTTTTTTTCATATTTAAGATGTTAATTTTGGGGTAAGAAATTGTAATTTTTTCAACTTTTGGTTTCACTGTCTTTTTCTTGCAATTTCTATAAAAAGTTTAGTTCATTGAGGATATTTTCTTATTAAGATTAGATATTCATGATCTAATTATGTTTTTTTTTCGATTTATGATTTTAAAAAAAATCGGTTTTTTTTTCGTTCTAAACCCCTTAATATGACAGTTCATAGTGTTTATTTATTTAATATTTAGCAGCTTTGTTGCGTAGATATTCAATATTATTCTGCTGTTTGTTAATAAGGAATGTATAAGTCAATAATTGTTTTAGCCTTTACTATATGAAACGACATATTAAAAATAAAATAAAACAGACTATGTATTTTGTTTCATGTGATCATTTATTGATTACTATAGTTTCACCAACACAGTGGCATCTTCAGATCTTGTACAAACA
>JADQWA010000173.1:63958-70892 GCA_018344505.1 Nebria ingens riversi
AGATACTAAACTATTGATGTACAACGTAACTTTTTCATTAAACCTAGTTTAAGAATAAACAAAGTTTAAACTGCAATTGTACAACCGGCCCTTAGAAACAGACCCGTTTGCTAAACTCATGCTAGCATCCGGAGATAATATATTAAATATAACAACAGTTCCGAAATTCTACACTTTCAAGCACTACAATTATAAATTCAAATAATAATAGTATTAATTTTATTTCCGAAAATTCTCTTTGAATTTTTTTTTGTCGTGCTAGATCACTATATATTTACATGGTATTATTGTATTATACGGTTGATACTTATTGTATTCCTTATGGATTTATTTTTCGTGTTAGTGTTTGATTTTGTGTATGTGTGATTAATTGTATATGTTTCAAGAGCGCATGTTTTTGTTTATGTGTGCATTTGTACTAGGGAAATATTAAATTTGTTGATGCATATAAGACGATTTTATTATCAGAGATTGATACGTTATTTTGGGTAGGCGCCTACGTAATCTTGTTTATGCAGTTTTCTGTCATAAGTCTAATTAGTCGGCGCTGTGGCATAGTGGAATTTTGAGAAAGGAGGTTCTTGTGGATAACTTGATAAATGTTTGTATTATTTTTCTCTGTAGAGTTGCGCGTTTTTTACAAATCAGAGAACTTTTACAGTAATTCTTAATATTTTATTTAGGAATTTTTGTGGTTTTGCGATATTACTTTTTGAGACTGTGCTCCAATTAAGACATGCGTATGTTATAATTGATTTTATAATTGCAGTGTGCACTTTTATAGAAGATTAATTAGTGGGTAGAACATATTGAGTCTTCTACCGTTCGTTTTGCATTAATATGATTGCCCCACGATAAACGACGATCTAAATGGACTCTCAGATATCTCGCGGATGAGGTTCGAGGGTTCTAAGTGATGTCATTATTGTTGATCGTTATTTGGGTTGGATCGTTTACTCTTCGAAGTATAAATATTTAGGCATTGTGATATGACGTCAATGGTTGCTTGCAGCTGATTTCTAGCTGTTTCGATATTGGCGTGCTGAGTTAATTTTGCAGTATCGATTGTGTACACAGGCTGGATCCAGGAACTGTGTGGATATCTGCTACTTATTGATCTGGTGGTTGATAAGCTTATGTTTACATTGACTTAGAAGTTTCTATTGCTGACGAATGCCTTTAGAGTATAGAATAAGTAAGCTAGACTGTTTAAGTTTTTAGTTTTATCAAATATCTGTGCTATATCTAGGATAGCGGGTATTGTTAGTGGTCTGTGCAACATTTGTATTTTATGCATCATGTTGAGAAAAAAACAAAATTCATTATTATTTGAGTGTTTTTGAAAGCAGCCCATCACGAATGTTCAGGCACCATATTCCATTTAAAATCAGTGTAAAATCTATTTCATATTGTTTTGTGTTACATAAGAACCATTATTAAATTCACCATTTATATTAGTTTTGTTTTGTGTTTCATAAAATAAATTAATATTTATGTGTGTGGATGAATATGATTAAGAATGAGTTGCGCGAAAGGAAAATTGTGAGCAAGCGAAATAGAAGTGCATGTATGAAGAATCTAATTAATCTGAATGAAGCGAAAAAAGTGTGTAAGGATAGAATTGAATGGCGAAAGATTGTCAAGATGTGAATGTAAAGGGTTTTCTGCCACCCCATATGTTGGGAATAGGCATTACCTTATTTATGTATGTGTGTGTGTTTAATTACAACAAGAAAAAATTCGTAACATACAAAACATTGGTCCTTCGAGCCGAATATTCAACAGTATTTATTCAAATTACATCAATTCATCTAGTGGTGACCACTATCACCTACGCAGCGGCAGTCAGCACTACTTTACGATAATAACCAACAAGGTTAGTCTCTAATTATCATTCATTGTACTATCCTTGATATTGTGTACTTTTTCCGTTCAATTATCCATTTGCATAACATTGTACAATATGGAAGACGAATTAAAGAAACTCAAACATCAGAGGACTACGCTTAAATCATCAATCACAAGATTTAAAAATTATTTAGCTACAAACGGACAAAGCGATGCCGATTTATCCCAGCTTAAAGTTCACAAACTAAAACTTATAGACACTTGGTCTCAGTTTGATGACATTCAAGCACAAATTGAATTACTCGTGCTTGCCAATGACAATATGGTCGCTATAGACAACTATGCACATGAGCGGCCCGCAGCTATTTTGAGCTACTTACCAAAAGCTGAACAAATTATATCAGAGATCTCTTCGTTAAATATTTCTATAAGCGAGCCGCGTTCAAACATTTCTAGTGAACATCACTTACATACTCAAATTCTCCTACCAAAAATCAATCTGCCAACATTCTCGGGATCATATGCTGATTGGTATGTTTTTCACGATACCTTTCAGTCATTTATTCATACCAATACCAGTATATCAAATATTCAAAAATGTCATTACCTAAAATCATCTCTTCAAGCTGAAGTAGCTGAATTATTGCATTCGTTGGAACTTTCAGAAGAAAATTATGTATGCGCGTGGGATATGTTAAATTTAACATATCCCATTTAACAGTTAAATGATAGATATGACAACAAGCGCATTATTATCCAAACACATATAAACGCTATTCATGAATTACCCGCAATAAGTAAGGAAAGCTATTCCGGCCTTCGAAAAATTCTTGACGGAACTCTAAAACATATTCGTGCATTAACTTCATTAAAACGACTAACTGAAACTTGGGATGATCTTCTAATATACATTATCGCAAATAAAATAGACCCAATAACAAACAGAATGGGACTCATCGCTTACCAGAAATAGCATACCTTTTTTAAGGGTATGAGAGAATGCATCATGCACACCCGACATCATATCTTAAAGGGATAGCGGATGCCCCATTGTGGTGGAAGGGTAGTGTGGGACTTAACCCACTAAACTTTCCCGTCCCTGACTGCCCGTTATGATGTGGAACCGTTCGTGCATTACATCGCCATCATTCGTTGTCCTTTCACTCGTCATTCGTTTCTTCTGCTTCGCTCTTCCTTTTCTTTTCTTTCCATTATGTTTATAATCATTTGCTGTACTGTATCCCAGCTGTTTTCGCTACTCAGCATTATATCTATGATGGTCTCTTTTCTTAGTGGCGTGCCGAGCTCACTTTCTACTCTGTCTCGCAGGGTGTGCCATTCCGCACAATCAAAAAGGCTGTGTCTTGCAGTGGGCAGAACATGCATATGGTAGTGTACGCCTTTTTTAATCTATTAAGATAATGCTGAAAGCAGCCGTGGCCGCTGAGGCATTGCGTCAGGTGGAAGCATATCTCACCGTGTTTCCGCTCCAGCCAACCGCTTGTCAGGCATAAGCTGGTGTAGCCATTCGTTGCCGGCGTCAGTCGCTCAAGCCTCCTGCCATTTGCTTGTTCTATTGGCACGTATTGTGTTTCTTGTTTTGGGACTAGCCCTGTGGCTCACTACCCTCTCCTCTATTAGTATGTTCATTGGTGTGAGTCTAGCCAGGACCTGGGCTACTTCACCTGCTATGGTTCTATAGCCCCTGCATATGCCTATTGCTATCCTCCTATTTGCGCTCTTTAGCATGCTTACGTAGCTTTGATACTTGATAGCGTCTGTCCATGCCGTGGCCGCGTAGAGTATGATGCTTTGTGCTACTGCTGCAAGCAATCTTCGTTTGGATACCGTGGGCCCCGCAATCCTGGGGAATAGTCGCCTAATTGCCATGATGTTTTTCTCTGCTTTTTCAATTGTTTTTCTTACGTGAGTAAGGAAGGTTAGATTTTTGTACAATCAACTTTGTTATTGGTAGTCTTCAATTTATGTATAAGTAATAGTTTTCTGTAACTGAGATGATTTTATCTTATTTATTTTTTGTACTTCAATATAATAGTCTCACCGGTTACCTGAGGATGGCTATTTAAATACTCGAAACCGGTCGTATATTCTTTACGAATACAAGAACGTTGTGGAAATAAGACGTTTTATTAGCTTTATTTTCTTCCACTTATTTATGTTTTCATTATCTATTTATTTCGGATAAAGTTTCTCTTAGTATCGGTTTATAAAATTCTAGTAGGTATAAACTATTGGGTCGATTTTGAGTATTCTTCTGATTAAGATAACTAAAATTTTCTTGCAAGCTAAAGCACATTTAAATTTGAATTATTTTTGAGTTTCATCTAATAAATTTTCTTCATTTGGTGTATTAATGCTTCTTTTCGTATTAACCTCGTCCTTTTTAAATGTAAAAATATCGTTTTTTGCCATAGGTATATTTGAAGCTAAAATTTCTGACATATTTCGTTGCCGTTAGAAACTCACATTATTATTTGAATATTTTCTTCTTTAGTATAAGACAAGTCTTTTTATTCTTCGATGTTAAACATACACGTCATCAATCCGTTTATACTTTCTTTTACGAAGTAATAAGTAAGTATTGTAATCATGAAAAAAAAATCTCGAGATTGACCTTCCCTGAATCGAGTCTTTTTGGAATGACTTCTCTCTGTGTGTGTGTGTGTATGTGTGTGTGTCTGTAAGCGCTCTACAGGCTTTTTTAAAGAATAAAAACCAAGCTAAAATATTAAAGTCCTAACATACAATAACATGTAACGATCTAATTTGAATATCACGAATTTATCAAACGGTCTTTATTTACATCTGAATTTGTAGCATCAGTAATGCATTTGTACCGTTATTCTTAGTTTTAGATAGAATTCAGCGCTTTATTTAGTAGCGAATAAAAATACTCTTCTCTGTGTGTTAACACAATTAATAGTAATTAATTGGAAGAAATATTAATAACTGCGACAAAAAATTCTTTAAATGTAACTACAATCGTAATCATACAAAATTAATTTTCAACATGATTGAATTTGTTTGTTCCAACGCCAACGTGAATCAATAGTTTTCTGATGCACAATTAACATGTAAAATAATTTTAGCATTGTAGTGCCTAGGATTAATACAGCAGGCGACAGACGAAATATTTTGCACACAAACCAATGAATGGTGCTATTTTGCATCTTATAAAAATATTCTATAGCACTTTAAGTTATAGATGCCTCTAAAATTGTATATTCTTTTCAATCGACTAAAGCGCTTAACAGAATAACTTGCCGGACGGTGACAAAAATAAGAACACCGACAAACAAACTGAATATTATTCATATTGCCTGCAATGAGATTTTCAAGATATTTTTAGCATACAATTGCATGTAAAGCTTTTTAGATAAAATTTGTAATATATACCTAAAATTTATAAACATCCGTAAGTTCCAGAAATAAATAGAAAAGACGTAATAACTAAAAAAACGTACATTTCTAACATAACTGTGCCTTTGCTCAAATCGACCCATTTGAACCAGCACAAAATATAATTTTATTAATTACAAATATATTTAATTTTAGAGCAATCATTGGGTAGGAACAGTGCTATTAAATACATGCCAAGTTATCGAGCGTCCGTCTAAAAAAGATGGGTTTTGCTTCAAATTATTTCACCCATTGGAACAGTCAATTTGGGCACCAAGAGGACCAGAAAAAGAAACAATTGGTAGGATTATTTGGTATCATACCAGCATCAACTGTAATTTGGCTAAGGATGCGTTTGTTTTAGGTGCTGTAGTGCAACCATTGCCAACAGCATATTTGATTTTCCGAGCGCCATCACAAGCAGCTGGAAAATGTTGGCTAGATGCCCTTGAGCTATCTCTACGCTGTTCGTCGCTTCTTGTACGTTCTATGAGTAATAAATCAACTGGTGGCAGCGCAAATCACGAAACACAATGGTCAGAAGCAGATTACGAAAAACATTTTACAGATCATGGTATGTTTCACTAGATTTTTGATTTTAATATATATATATATATATATATATATATATATTTATGTATTATGTATTTATATATATATATATATATATATATATATATATATATATATATATATATATATATATATATACGATATATCCTAGTCTTGCTATAAGGTTTGTTACAAAGAAACGACTGCACACCCCTCGAGACAACAATCATACATTCCGAGTAAATGTAGTATTGAAAAGTTTTAGATCGTCAGGTAGTTGAATTAGTCAATTTAGTTCTGTCTCTTGCAAGGTTAGCAAGGAGTGGAATTAAGAAAACCGAGTTGCAGTTATAGCGGTGCATCAGTGCCGAAAGTGTCCGAGTCAAACATTCAAGTTAAACCTTAGAATTATTTCCGATTTTTCGTTTATCAGCCTATAAAGCGATATGATGAACTCGCGGACGGAGAATAGAGCAAGATCCGGTCGTCCACGAACTTTGCGTACGTCCAGGTATCTTAAGGCTGCAAGGCCGTAATTCGCTGCGTAAGTAAAAAATTAAGGCTAGGGACCCGAATATGTCCACAAGAACAATATCGCCCTTCATGAGGAATGATCTATCGATGAAGACTTTTCGACGATCAACGGGCCGTTTCTTAACTTCAAAGCTAATGGCGATTAGGGTACTCAACCAACGGCCACGAACATATCTTGATTATAGATGAGAAAAGTGTCACAGTGGAAGTAAAATGCAACCACCGAAATGATGCTGTATACCTATACTTCTGCTGTTACTACGGAAGGAACTCCAAGGGTGATAATAAGGCAAATCTCCGCGTCAGTGATGAAATCGTGGAGAGCGAGTCACCAAGATTTTACGGAGTTCCATTTTTGTGAAAAATGAGTTAAAACTAGTGCCAAAGTGTACGAACAAGATGTGTTGGAGAGAGTTGTCAAACTCCTAATTGCAAGCCTCTTCGGTTGGCAAAGATGGGGTTTGCAGCAGTACTTGGCTACTGCTTACAAGGCCAAAACCACTCTGGAATGGTTTTGGCTTTGCGAGCAGAAGCCGCAGCAGCTGCCATTTCTCTAGAGACCTTGCGTTCTGCCATAAGC
>JADQWA010000174.1:0-70069 GCA_018344505.1 Nebria ingens riversi
CCTACGTAACTATGGCGAAATAAATAAGAAATTTAAGAATTTCAGTAGCAATTTTGTTGCTGGTAAATAATATAAAATGTCACTTGAGATATAGATTTTTGTTTGCAATTGATGAGGATAGCAAATCAAACATTCCTATGCAATTGTATAATCCAGGTTACAAAAGAGGTGAGGGTTTGCAGGGATCAGCTGTCGCCACGTTTGGTTTAGCTTGAGGACTCACTGTGCTTTGAAGGACACTTGATATGTCGCTGCAGCAGTACACATATAATTAACTATAAAGCCAGCATATGTAGTAAGTTTTCTGCTTTGTTACCTTTAAACAATAAATGACACTTTATCCAGCCACACAACCACAATAACCGAAATGAGTAACTTGAATGTTGCCAAGCTAGAAGCACTACTACATAGTATATTGTTCTTAATATATGATACAGTTTTAAAATTTTAATAACACCGTGAGCACCATTACAGCTGTTTGCATTAATCGTCAATTAATAGCATTTCGTATTGTATAAACTCATAGACAATAGCTTTTATATTTTCCTTGGGAAACTTTTGAAGAGATAGGTATTTCAAATTCTAAGCAAATATATTAAAGTAGCAATTGCGTGCTTCATAGAAAGGTTGTGAATTACTACATGCAGTCCATTTGCAATACAATAGCTCAAGAGTTTTTTTTTTTAATCTACGATTTATTTATTTGCTTGCTAAATTTAAATATTTTAAATTATTTGATTTTTTATATCATAACTTAATATAATTACTTAATTTTACTTTCTTTTACGAAGTAATAATTAAGTATTGTAATCACGAAAAAAAACATCGGCCATGTGTTGGCCCTAAACTTTCTTTTACATAGTCAGTATATTTTGATTTGATAGTATATAAATTAAAATGATCACATTTCAAGAAAATATTTTCATTCATAATGTCCAATAAAGTTGCAGTTAAAGTAAAAGTTAGTTTATTGCCATATTTCTAAAGAAAACATATGTATTTTAGATTAAAATTCTCGATTCCATAATGAATAATATTTTATGTAATGAGTTCCAATTTATATTGTATTTGGTCTTAAGAACGTTATAATTATAGCATGATTATCCTACTCTACTATGATTAGCGCGTGCAATGAATATTTTACTCACTGGTGCGTATAAACTTTCAAAATTACATATTTATATAATTCTGACACACTAATCAATACTAGAATATTGCATTATAGTAATTATTAGCTAGCCAAGAGCAGCATGTACTTGCAATGATACAATGTAATAATGGGTATTGGATTGAATGGTTGTGGGAATAAAACGGGAACAATAAAAAACAAGCAATCCCTTATGCCTTCATCAGGAGTTTGAATAGTCAATATTTAAAAATCAAATAATATAATAATATTTTCTTTTCAATCAAAAATATATACATATGATGAAGACAACTGTGATTGTCGAAACGTGTTTACCAATTGACTGCATTCCTGAAAATTTTTTTTTATTAATTAATATACACTGCACTGAGAGAAATGTAAATCAGTCACTAATATATTTATACTAATAAAAATAGCAGTCATACAAGATATATTTACTACAGCTATAAACATATTTACTGTGAGCATATTGGTAAACCTGCGCTAAAATATTTGTCTCAGTGTGACTTATCAAAATAATGCATCTGCTTTAATGCTATGCATGTTGGTATATATAATATTGCATGACTGATATGGTCCAGATGTGTATTTTTCTCAAAATGAATAATGTTCATAATAAAAGTTAACTTATAAAATAAGAGTCTAAAAGCGAATTCAAAATACAAACGGTACAGAAAAGCAAGTGGCACAGAAAGCAAACTATACTGTAGATCTCACGGGAACCATGTCGATGCGGGCTTCTTCTTGTTGCTGGTGTTATTCAAGTGTCAATCAAGCGCAGCTTGTGGTCTGACTGTAAGTACGTACGGCATGATATAGAAATTGTATCAGACCTTTAGTTACATAGGTTTGTACTTGAGTTGTACTGTGAACAATTGAGACTTATAAAATTCTTTCGCGGTTACAAATTCATAAGCAGAAAATATTTGAGTGCCATCCTGAGTCGTAATAAGATTTTTTTTTTATTGAAATTTTATAACTCAAAGGTTGCTTCCCATGATTCGTTTCGATTGACTATAAATTGCCTAGTTTAAGAGTTATAGGTACTTTTGACAAGTGAAATCATTCGTTTCGTAAGGAATTAATTACTGTATAGGTAGGTATGTACATGTATTTGGCATTGGTAAATCAAGTCGTGGTCATTTTAGGACATCTTCATGAGACAGTCTACTACTAGTCAAAAAGATCCTATTGATAAGAAAATAATATAATTTCCTATTAGTTAAACCATAAATTGTCAAAATAGTATAATTATAACGAAAATTGTACATGCACACTATATTAGTAATGTGAGAAGACAGTAGCGGCGAATGTTGTCATGTCCATAAGAGCGACAAGCCCATAATAGCGAAAAGCCCATACGACCAACAAACCCATAAGAGCGACAAGCCTATTTGAGCTACAAGCTCATATGAGCGACAAGCCAATAAGAGCTACATATCCATAAGAGCGACAAGCCGAATCCTACGAGAGATATCAGGCCCTAGTCAACTAACTATACTGATGGCGATAGTGGAGAAAATGCAAAATTTTAAATATATTCTCCAGTTATTATCATTCTTAAATAAAACAGGGTTTTCAGGAATGCAGTCAATTGGTAAAAATTATTTTATTAATTCACTCGACGTTTCGACAAACACAGTGAATTAATAAAATAATTTTTACCAATTGACTACATTCCTGAAAACCCTGTTTTATTCATCAAACCAGTCGAACAAAATTTATATCAATTATCATTCTTGCTCTATAGCCAAAACTGCCAATGCTATAATCATGCAACTTTAAACTTAAGATTTGTAAGTGGCACGCAAGTGAACTTCTTATTTTTGAAAATAATTTGCATATTGGAATTACCCTAGTAATATTTTGCGGATTCTGCAATATCTGGGCAAAAGACTAAAGAAATAACTACGTCACTTCCGGCTCGCTAATAAAATATATACGCGTCAATCCGATATCATTATGGAGTAGGATGGCGAAGCCTACTTGTTTAGTACGACATTTTTTTAAGCGTAACACAAAGAAATTGAATAGTGACAAAATGAACATTCTTCATAAAAATGTACGTGAACATTGGCAAAAATTCTTAGTAAAAGTTAAATTAAGAATATATTTGATACTCCTGTGCCAGGTCATTTTTGTACATGCGCAGTCAACTAAGTTAATCGGGGTTCGGATTGGTCTAATCGAGGACGCCCACATGCGTACTGGCTTATTGCATCTGTCAATTTTCGCTTTATCATGCTTGCATTTTAGTTCGTTCGTTTTTCTTTTTGTTAAAATTATGTAATTGCCCTTGATTTTAAAATAAGTTATATATGTTAAGATGAAATATCCTGCTAAATAAACAGTCGTTACCATTCTCATTCTTCTCCATAAGAATAACAAAAGTTCACACATTGAATGCAAAAAAATTCTATTTCGCATGCGGTAACACCGTGGTCACTGTTTCAGTCTATATTTAAGTATTTTTGTATCAGTTCTTTATCAAAGACTTTTTACTATGGTACCTACTTAAGACTTTTATTTGAGTGCTATTAAATATGAAGTAATTAGTACTAAATTGTCAATTACCGTTTATTTTGTGTTTATTCTGTGTTAACTTTTACCTTAGTATTATCAAAATATCGAAAGCACCCCTTAAAAACCCCTATTGAAACGATATTTCGATCTTGAGATTTTAACGGAGATACATCATAATAATAACATAGGTATATAAAGAATCATTATATATCTTTGAATTTTCAAAAATTTCATATGTTCTTATCCTTCTTATCTAAATTGATATAACTATAAGAAGAAAGGTCAGTGCAAAACACTGCAAATGTTTTTAAAGTAATTTTGGTAGTGTTATGCAATAATAATAATTGACACCTATCTAATGCACTAGTGTTTAAATTAAACAATTATATAATTTTAGTTTCACGATTGTTCTACAAATCATATTTTCTTTTTCAACTTTATATTGATTGAGCGCAACTGCAAAAGATAAACAAAGCAAGAATAAAATAAAATAGAAATGAAATGAAACACGAAGGGGTACTGTTTATGTTTACTATGGTTGGTTATGGAAGTTAAGAGAATTTCATGTTGAGGTATTTAGTATCAAATATTAGGGTAAAGAAACAATTTCACGCTTGAAATGCAGCAAGAGCTAAAAAGGGTCGTGTTTATCTTCAAAGTGGTTATTGTATACGCGGAGACTGTTCTCTAATGATGGCTTTTGTACATTGTCCACCATGGACAACTGCAATGTCGGCTTCGTTCCATTATGTATATACTATACCGCCCGTTGGCTCATCTCGAAATGCGGCTAGCAAATTGGGGCTGTGCCTGGATTGCTAACTAAAGACAGATTTGTCAAAATGTCATCGGCTTTTACCAAAGATTAGCGACACATCTCCATCTTTCATATGAAGTTATCCCGGTTCTTTTACTTATAGTCTACCTATCATTCTCGAATATGCGATACGTTTAGCTCTAGCCACCCCTACATATTTTATAATGTACCCTATTTTTCCCAAGATATGCTCCGCTTATCCTTAATTTGCTCTATAAATGCGTAGCTTTGCCATACTACTCCCCCAAATGGAGTCACTCATATTGACCAGTCACGTTTAAGGAACCCTCATTCATTTGGTTCATACATAAAAAGTGTAAAAATAACGGGTATAGCGATCTTGAGGCCCAATCTGATTTTTAAATGATGTTAAAAGATCCAGGTTATTTAGTATTGCATTTATTTAATATTTCCAATATTTCGTGCCAATTTCTGTGCACTTCATTCTGAATACTGAAAAATGAAAACCAAAAGTAGTTATTATTATTTGTTCTTAAGTAGGTTTTGTTGCATTTTAAACTTACAATTATCGTAGTGAACGGTTTTTTACGCAAACCTATGAAGAATTAAGACTGATCAAAAGCGCCGTTTTATAGGGCGTACTCGCGCACTCGCATCATATTTAAGGCAGCGCGATTGCTGATTTTAGCCAACATTTATTAGTTTTACTAATGCGTTACTCACATTCATAAACCAATAGCACGTTGAAACTTTTTTTTTTGAAGATATTGTCAAAATTTGTAATTTTCTTTGAAGTAACGACAATATAGAGATAAATTGGATAGATCTAGTTATAGGCTCTCGCTGAAACATGAGAGAAAAACACACTCGGTAGAGGAATCAGTAATTGCAAATATCAACAAATTGAGAGATCAAAATAATTTCTAAAATTCGTGTATGACAATGTTATGTATTTGGCTCAAATATGAAAAACTAAATTGAAAGACAAATATCTCCAAGTAACAATAATGTAATTGTTAACCACTCATTCTACAAAAATATTAGCACACAAATAGATCATAAGACATGCCGACAATTCTATACTTCGAACGAAGGGATTAAGGCAAAATGTATTTACAACAAGGAAAATACCTAAGTTTAAAATCATGCCACTAATAGTGTACATCAATGAAAGGTTAGCTATTTGCTAATCCTCTACTTTGCCAAGTGCAACAACCCAGGTAAACTTTCGGCGTTTTTTACATTTTGTAATAATAACTAAGCATTGTAATCATGAAAAAAATCAATCTCGAGAATTACGAAAACAAATTTTATAACTGTTTTAGCGATATACAATAAATATCTTCCGTACATTTCTGAGTGCCTACAACATTCAGCACTAACACATTTAGGACAGGCAACAAAACGTAGCTATATACTGACCGGTATTGGCTGTAGGTATTTCATTCCCGCCAATTGCCGCCATAGAAAACATAATATATAATAGAAATGGATCTGTTGGGTTAGAAGCTGAAGCGTTTTTTTTTTTAAAGAAAGCTATTCATGCATTCCTGGTAGGGGTAACATTTTTACTTTATTAGCTGCTTATATGTCCTAATCATTTTAAATTGATAGTTTGTTCAATAACCTTACGCCTTACCGATTACAAACCAATAGGTATTGAGATTTTAATTTTATATTAAGTAAATCATAACTATGCCTATTAATATTTTATCAGAAAAACAAAATATATTAAAATAATTTAAGATTTCCCATTAGACATTGATTGTGAAAAATAGATTAAGAGAGATGTGTTTAACAGGTTCGTGATGTATTCAAAATATTGTAGTATTGACGAATATATGTTGATTGGACATAATTACATATTATAATAATGGAATGTATTCCTTACTTGATGATATTTAGTATTAATATATACACCTAAATAGTGCATATAAGTGTTCATTAAAACTCAAAAGTACGTACATTTTTTCAAATGAACCCAAAAAAATGTATATATATATATATATAGTCGTTCGGTATTGATATAGCGTTCAAACATCGTCACCGACTTCCTATTAGGATAAAGATGATTTAAAATTTAATTTTCTACATCAGCGGAAACACTCAAATATTTATATTAAAACTATGCATGAAATGTTTAAAAAACAGCTTTAAATAGCTTAAATATATTTATACAAATAAGATATACATATGGTAGGTATAAAATACCTAATTTGATATAAAATGTTTGTAGGAAAGTGCATACATGATAAAGGCATTATTGGTGAAATAATTATATTATATAAGTATATAAACCGAGTTCATTGTGATCTCCCTTAATTGAAAAACCTATCCTTTACATTTAGTGATTTGAAAGCATTTAATTTGAATATAGCGCCACTTGAAATTTTTTTGATAAGCTAGATTTATTTATAAAAAAAATTGCATCTGAACGCGGTTATGTTACTAAACATCTCTAATATCTTTTCCAGTTTAGAGGGCAGTATTACTATATTACGGATATAACTTTGCTTTAGAAACTGATTGACTAACCCAACAAGCAAATAAAGGCAGGGTTATGCATCCTAGAACAAAACAAGGATAATCATGCATTTTATTGCATACGTTATGCTTATAATTGATTTTGTAACTTGCTCATGGATAAACTAGCAAATTATTCGTACACCAAAACAAATACATACAAATATAAGAGAAAAAGGAGTACGGATTCGCAAGTAAAATGCCTTCAGCATTTTTATAGACTGGTACGTAATATACATTGAAAAGTTGACACAAAATCCAAAACAATACGATGCATGTAAAAGCTTTTAAGTAAAATGCAAGGAGGCGTTTAAAAAGACTCAATAAGAAATCGATCACAATGGCCAGCAATTTCTTTCTAAACTATATTAATATTTCAAAAAATTTACACAAACACGTTGTACGTTATTCGTTAAATTAATTTACTCTTGTACGGTGTAGGCATTAACGGTGTTTAATTCAGTAAACCCAAATATTTAGGTAATGTTATACATTGAACAGTGTCGCACGATATATTTATGCAGCCCGCACGATGAAGGAGTCTGCATGTTTGTAAGCCAGCGACTGTCAATAAGTTATTGCTGCGTAATAAAGATATGTTTTAATACACACCGATAAAGAGATATTTTCATCATAAATCAATATATATTTGTATATCAGAGGACTGCATACTTAATTACTATTTTTCTTCACACAAATGTACATACATCAGAAAATATATTACTAAGTGTTATTAAAAAATTTAAATAGCGGTTGAAGCGATTCTTCTCAGATACATCTGAACTTTCCAGTAATATCAAGTTAAAAAGTCTGAGAGAGACCATCATGCTATAGTTACAAACGATACAGAACTAAATATCTATTAACCAAATTTGCATGATCATGTTATGTCTCTTTGGCCATTACTGTGATTCTATATCATTCGGAGCCACTCAATATGCATTTACATCTATTATAATACTTAATTTAAATATCACTAGCTTTGTACATGTCACACATGATCCTCTCAATTTGAATATTACCTATCGTTCTTCTGAAAAATAACTCCTCAATTGTGTTATTTGTGATTGCTCGTAGGGCAGGAAGAAGTAGAAGTAATTTGCCAAATCGAAGAGGTTGTCCTGGTTGTATGGTTTGTATGTATTTATTTAAAGTTAACTGTGTTTGGTCTTGCAACCGGGCAACAGTGGTAATATCACTTAAAGTTTTATATAGGTCAGGTGGATTTGCAGATCCAGCACTATTACTACTACATCCAGGTCCATCGAAGGCAGTTTTAAATAATACAATTGCGCGTAGACACGCGAATTCATGCGCATCGACCTGAAGTTGCACAAACTTAGAAAGGGTTTTTTGAAAGAGTTTCACTTCATGAATAAACGTTTCTGCTCTGTCTGGATGTCGGATTAGAGCCCCAGAGGCATGAACTAAAGATGATAGTTCAAGAGGAAGAAGAAATTGTGCCGCACCCAATACGAATAATTCTCGCCAACTATCCTCAAGTAGAAGAAGTTGATCAGTCATAGGAAGGGCAGTGAACGCTGGCACATTTTTGGCCCATTTTACGTTCATGAACAGAAGTCTGGCTGCAGATTCGCATACAGTTTCAGTGGAAATACCTGGCGGGTTAACAATGGATGGTGTAATAGGCATGCGAAGTGGTAACTATAACAAAAGAAACATAATAAAACTTTTTCCCTATAGATGTAATATGTATTTATGCATGTAGTATGTATGAACGGCGATAGCATACCAAATATATAGAGTGATATACCCTTAGCAAAAAAATAGATGTAAGATTAGACAAGACTGTCCTTTAAAATTATGATACGTATAAAATCAAATTACAGTAATCAAATGACCACTGAGACACGAACTCCAATTGGCTACTAAAAATGTAAATGCTTAATTTTACGATTAAAATCGAAATATTATATATTGCTAAAGTTAGAATTTATTTAAACATTATACTATACGTAAACTTACCATAGATGCAATTGGATGATACATTAAAGCCGTTTGTGTCAATAAACCATTTGGATGTACTAGATGAGATGATATATTTGGTTTAGACATAGCAAGATCAAGCGCAGGCCCAATAGAAATATCCGAGATTGGTTCATTTGCATCTTTGTTGAAGTACAGTGCCATTTGCCTTCTCAACGTAGAATTTCGAGGACCACGCTCATGTTGAACGGCTGAAAAAATTTAAACAGACACCCACTTTAAAACAAAACTATTTAGTAGCAAGTAAATTAAAAAAAAATTATTATTCGTCTATGACTTTCAAATAACATAAAAAATCTACTAAATACCTATGTGTGCATTACATCGAATATATTTATATATATATATATATATATATATAATATATATATATATATATATATATTTATATATAGATATATATATATATATATATATATATATATATTTATATATATATTTATGTATATATATATATATATATATATATATATATATATAATATATATATATATATATATATATATATACATACGCTCTACAACCTACACCATTGAAGATAAAATTATGAAACTTTAAACTTAGGATTTGAATATGCCTGGGAGGAAAACCTCGTATTTTGAAAAGAATATTCGAACCGGAAGTGCATGTTTACTTGAGTCACATTTTGCATATGTTCAAATCGGCTGCACTTACAGTAAAATAGTTTATAATTAAAGTTAAAGATATTAATGATTTGAACAACTTTTGTTTGAAATATTTCTCAAAAAGTGCAGCAGTTACGAGAAAATTGCTATTATCCTATTTATATTGCCATAGTTACATAGGTATGGAAAATTATATATAATAAATCGTATCTACTATGCATGTCAACTGTTTTAAATATTCAAATATTTTGACATTAACATTTATTGTCACAAATAAGTTTAGTGTAATGAATAATGATATTTTCTTTATACTACTATAAAATCCAACATTTTAAATCTAAAATACATACATATGTTTTCTTTGGAAATCTGACAATAAACTAACTTTACAATTTTATTGGACAATGAATGAAAATTTTCTTGAAATTTAAAACATTTTATATTTTTATTTATATAGTATCAAATCTAAATATACTGACTACGTAAAAGAAAGTTTAGGGCCAACAACATGGCCGATGTTTTAAATTTATTGGTTGGTTATATTTATACACATTTTCTGCGTTTACATATAATTTTGTATCGTTGTTTATTTCGTTCGTAGTTTATTTGGCTATTCAAAAACAAATGAGTTATAAACTTAGTTTATTGTCAAGTTTCTAAAATATAAATTTCAATCTAGTAACTTTTGACTATTACGTAGCAGTCACCACTGGGATTTTTATAATTTTATATTTAATGTTAGAGCATTTTGAAAAGTTTCTATTATAAATATTAACACATTGGCGAATACGAACACGCACGTACTTTGAAGTTGATGTTCAATTTTTGAATCCCGATCTGATTCATGAATTCACATAACTATTATGTATTAATGCGGTTTTAGATGGACGTGGCAGATTTGATTTTTAAATTTATAATTTGAAATATACATTTTAAAATATTTTAGTTAATGCTTACCATCTTTATTCATTCCAGCTTGTTGGCATTTGGTAAGTCTACAAGCTCTGCATTGATTTCGATGCGTCTTGTCGATTATACAAGTTCCTTCTTCTTTCGCCTTACAAACATACTGTCGGTTTCTGCGAATGGATCTCTTGAAAAATCCTGCACAACCATCACATGCGAATATTCCGTAGTGTTTACCTGATGAGTGATCACGACAAACTTTACAAGGAATATCATACAAGATTCGACCTATAAATAAAAACATTATCTTAAAAAAATGTAAATATATTATTTTCAAATCATTGGTTAGATATTATATTTCAAGGCAGGTTATACGCATTTAATTCAGTTCAGAAGATGGCACGAAAAACTGGAATATGTGTGTATATCTCTTCATAAACGTACACAAAAAATCAAATATCTTAGGAATTATCCAGTATACTAACTCAGGGAGCGCCCTTAATATGACAGCAAAGCTTTAAGCTCAAAAACAATATCGCTCAAGCATGATATTTGCTACAGATAATATACAAAGATAACTGCTTTTGTTAGAACTAAACAGCTGCTACCAATTGTGGAGCGCCCGAGGCCTGACGGACAGGAGAACATTACCGATTGCAGAATAACATTAGGACTGAAATATATCGATATTTGGATTGATCAATCAAATAGGTTTAATATATAGTTATTGTTTTTTTTTTGGTTGGATTGTTGGTCTTTGAAAGTATATAGTATAAAAGTATTGTTAAAATATATTGTATGTATACTCAGATTTGTAGAACGAATTAAAATTAAATTCCTAAAAATATTTTCTTATTTTTATTGTACAATCGATTACATTCATAGAACAAAATAATTTATCAAAATTAATTTATGATGAAAGTGATACTTATGGTTTTAATATCATTTAATATATAAACTAATAAAATCACTATTTCACGTAATATAGTTACAGAGAGAATTCTTAGCAGTATTTAATAAAAACCTATAAGTGTCGCATAATTTTCACAATTTACTTAAATTGTATATTTAAGAAAAAAATTCTTTAAATTATAGTTAATACAAAAGACAGAGCTACAGGGAAGTAAGTATTTATGTTAACGTTGTAAGAGTATGTTAATATACAGATTTATTAAAATAATATAATTTTTAACAATTCACTTTCATTAAATTTACGTGTTTATTATGAATTTTCTGCAATAGAAATAGTACTTCTAACTATTAAACAAGTAGATAGAGTTTGTATAAATACCTACATTTTAACCATATTGAGTTACGAGGCATTATATATATATATATATATATATATATATATATATTATATATATATATATATAAATTCGGTGTGAAATCATATGTTTTATGTATATAAATATGTAACATCATATATACACATACTATATAAGTAAATGAAGTTATATAAAAAGATAATTGATTTTTGAATGTGCAGAATTAGTCTGTTTGTAGGATGTTATAAATAGCAAATGTAATGAATAATACAATTATATTTCAGACATACAAATACAAGTTGTTATTACATGTATAAATAATGAACTACTCTGCTTTCCTTATGGAATAATTGCAGCTGTAGCGCGTCGGGAGGCAAACGTTAAGCCATTATCTTTTACACTAAGAAATTACGCTTACATTCGTAAGGTATGTCATAAATCCACGCCTCGAATATCCTATAGATATCAGGTACAACAGAATGATAACCCCCACCCCTCACTACATAATATAGATAAGCGTATTAAATACTGAAAAATAATATTACCGAAAATATTTAGACAATATCAACTGTCCTGGTGCAGAATATGAATTGCCATTTATCTACAATTATGTTGGGAATGGCTGAAAAAGACACAACGTTTAGTTCGAATGATCAGAACTGATTTGTTGGCCGACAACCGAAAGTCAACTCATAGCTATACAGCTATATAAACGTACTTATAGCAACCGCTATTTAATTAGATATGATTGATGATGATATATAATTTAGGACTCTGAGCAATACAACTAAAAAATCTATTGGTTAAATTTTGATGGAGCTCGAAAATTATATTGAGGAAAGTTTACACTTGGTTGAAAATTACTGAACTAAGAAATACAAATTAATTAAAAAAGGACATTGTTTGATCAAAATAAAGAATCGAAAGTTTCTTTGGGAATAAGATTGTTTTGATTATGAACAATAGTTTCTAAAGTCATTTAGCTATATTTTCTTGTATCTAATTTAGTTTATTTAAAATCAAGCAATTTATTTGAAACTAGGACTAAACTTGAATAAGTACATGCATTTAAAGAGAATAGAGAATTAGTATCACTTTAGTTTTGGTTAATTTTTTGTTCATAAATATGTCTTGGTAATATACGTTTTGAGAGTAATATAATATTATAACCAGCGCGTTCGTAGGCAGTGCCAAAATAAAATCAGATATTCATTAATAATGGTGTTTTACAATAAACTTGCAAAGAGCAATTTCCTGTTCTTTGTTTGCAAGCCTGTATTTATATCCTTTACAAGAGAGCACGGTTACTCCTTAAAACTATTTATTGTTGAGAGAACATAGCCAATCTTTTAATACCATTTAGCGACAGGTATCACATAAAGTGCAATTATAAGTAAATGCTCATGATATATTTTATGAGTACCTATATATTTACGTATATTAGTGTGTGCTACCTGTCTTTTGATATTATAAGACAATCGATTTAGTTAGTGCATCACGTACAAATAAATTATTGTAAATAAAACACAATCTATTACACAAAATTCATCGATTTCAAAAAAAAATTCTGTATACCTATACAGTAATTATCTAGGTATATCTTAATATAAAGAAGCGAAGACCACAATTTCAAAATAAACGAGGGTCGAGGTTAAATAATATTAGTTATATGGTAGTATGAAAATAATAATAAATAATAGGTTTATTTTTGATCACAAGTTAGGCTCAAGACAACCATAAGAAAAATCTGTATATTTCGAATCTTTATATTCTCTTGATTTGGATTACCTATAAGCTGTTTAAAATTAACATGCGTTTTACTATAATTGCTTTAAATAATTTATTTATCTGTTTGCCAAAATCGAATATACGATATATATTAGGGTTGCTTCAATTTTTCATTAGACACTTCACTGCATTTTTACTATCAATATATTTTATAGTAAAACATGTACGAAATATATTTAAACTGCTAGGAATGACAATATTGAAAAACATTTGAGAATATTGAACCAATATAAAATTGAGTAATTATCATTATATTTAAATATTTCTTTTTAGTGGATAAAAAGACAATTATTTATTTTATAATACCGTAACACATCTACTCCCATATCCGTGCAGGAACAGAGATTTAAAGACATATGTTGCTACTGGACAATACTGACAGAGTATGGTCTCATCATGATCCAGTTTCACTCCCCCACATCTACGAACATACATAGGTATTTATGTGAAACACTGGGGTTAGATAATCGTCAAAGCCACATGACGCCGATCTCTACGTATCCACAGTTCACACGGTATTATTAAAGCGTATGTTCCGTTTATTGCTATTGATGATTAGCACAAATTTACTAGCATACATTTTTTATATTATAACATTTAATTACTTATTTAAGTACTTTATTGTTAACTGGTGAAAACTAATGCTAGATTTTCAAAACTGGCCGGGACCCTTTGTTAATATTATATTTCCATAACTATTATGCGTCAGTGATATGATTACGTAATTAAAATAATATATAATAATAGCTATAAAACTATATCACAATACAAAATTTGGGTAGAATGATAATCATATTATGTCTGCCATGATTTATAATCAAATTTACAATTTAAAATATTTGTTGTAAATATGTGTATGTGTATTTGGGGAATTAGGAATATTTCTACGGGATTGAGTCTGAAAACGATATAAACATACAGTCGTTCACTAAAGGTCATTGTTTGGATATACTGTTTCGGGTAACAACATATTCAGTGAAAAAAAAAAAACAAAATAATATATAGCAGCGGTACACATAAACATATAATCATGCTGTATTACATTTATCATCAAATTGAAATGGGTTTGATAAGAATATTTAGATTTTAATTTATAAAATTGACTGAATATCGCTCATAAAATCAAATAATGTCACTTCTTCTTCTCTCAAATTACACGTAGTATGTATAATATATTTGCTCACAATATGGCATTCGCAGAGAAAATCGGACAATATTTTACAAATATTTGAATATGTTAGAGAATCCATTAAAATTTTTTTATACGGGAGAATAAATTTCCCTATTAATAAAACTAATTATTATTTTTGTAATTATTCTAAAAATACATTAATGAAAGTAAATAGTACATATATATATATATATATATATATATATATATATATATATATATATATATATATATATATATATAAATTAAATAGGCAAAATTCATGTTTAAACTCCGTCGCGACTTATGCATTATATACGAATATTATTTATTTTTCTCTGAACATACTGGCAAACGTCTGTTTTGCATATGTTAAGAATTGCATATGATTATCAATATATGATATTGATGTGAACCTTATAAGCAATGGAGGATAATGCAACTTAACTAACGATTGGTTGAGATTATATTTCTTTAGTTCACAATGTTTGTTTAAATAAATACTACTTATAATTTTTTACGCTATACTGAAAGCAAGTTAATTCGGTTAAAACGTAAAATTAATATCAAATGACGAAGTTATTATATATACCTACTTAAGGAAAAAAATAAAACTGTAAAAAACTTACTTGTCGATGGTGGTGATAATTTAGGCATCGCTTGTATATGTGAATCCATTTGTAACATAGTATTATCAGAAGTTTGCATGTTTCCACTAGTATTAAAATATCACATAACTTAAGTATTTCATTTAAAATTTATTTGTTTGTTTGCGCAAATAAAACTACTTCGTGTTGATCTGATCAAAGATTTGCGAGTTACTACCATCACTAGACTTCTAGACTTTTGCTTTTTAAAATTTTGTGACTGATGATCCCTTAAAATGAATGAATTCCATTTGACTTGACGTTATTGCTTGGATGCGATCATCTCATTGGTCTATGTTAGTCCCCCACTAGAAATTATAGGGCCCTGAGCTCCGCCCTTGGTATATTGTCGATGGTAGATATAGATACCTTTATTTTGAGCGATTTTCTGTACAACAATAACCCCCTTTTAATGTTTTTGATCGTAGTTAAAAAGCGGTGCTGCAAGCATCAATGCTTCCATATCACCGCTAATATAGTTTAGTGAAATATATATATATATATATATATATATATATATATATATATATATATATATATATAAACATGGCATATTTTAGCCTAACAATCGATTATACTAATTGTTCTTAAATATTTTAATAAATAAATTGATTAATAAGGTTCTTAGAATAAGGCTTTTCATACATTTTTGAAAAAAAGCCATACTTGTAGTTGAATTTTATTCAAATAATATTTTATAAAACTTGGAGTTTAAGTGTGGACATAAAATATAGGGACACACTTTGCTAAATTACCTGTTGCTGAGATATTTAAAATATCGTAAGCAAGGTTTGTGCTGCGAAAAAAATTAATCGTTTTGTTAGTCTTTACTTATTAATCCATATTTAGTTATACGCTGATTCGGTACTAAATATTTGGTATAATCTCCGATAAATCTGATTTAGTTTGAACAGCAAATTGTTTAGGTCGAGTGTAAGAGATTGAAAGGTGGCAGCAATTACTGAAAGCGTTTAAGCAATAAAGAATTATTGTAATGAATGACTTTGGATTCACGCACATATAAGAGCGTCGTGGTGTGAATATTTTAAAAGTTTATAGAGTGGATTAAGTGAATCTAACGGGGCACCAATTGTTGTTGAAACGGCTGTTGATTAGTACACGAATGTACTATTACGCCGCGAATTTTATGGGAGTGATGGTGAATCTGTTGGTGGTATAACTGTTTCTGCAGATGATTAAGTTTTTAGAGAATCATAAAAGCAATTTAGTAGAATGATACAGAATATAAGTGCAATAAGAAAGGAAATGAATCTCGAAATGAATGCAGCTAAATCAAAGGTTATGGTGGTTGAAAAGATTGAATACATGACAAAGTGTAATATTTTGGTAGATGAACATCGACTTCAGCAAGTTGAAAAATTTGATTATTAAGATTGTTAATTCAGTACCGGTGCAAGGTAAAGCGTGTAAAATGATGTACTTGTGCCATCGTTACTATATGGAAGTAATTGCTAGGTTTGGCAAACCAAGAATAAACTTCTGTAGTGTCTTGCACTAAGCGTTGTAAGGCGGAGTAGGTATGTAGGTACGAAGGTGGAAAGAGTAAAAAAAAGAAGACATTAATTCAATGTTTGCCAGAAATATAATTTTAAATAACAGATACGCCGGAGTTAATGAATAATTTTAATTATTAAATATTGCAGATAGTTATGGTTTATTTAGTATTTAGGTGCATTACTGTAAGAAGGTAGAGAATAATAGAAATGCACTGGCAGAGGCAATGATTGATGTTAAAATTCCTATTGATATTTGTGAAATAACTCCTGAACGAAGAAAGATTTCGTAATAGTTCAAGAATATAATCAAAGAGCAAAGACATGAACTTGTCTCTAAATTAATTTAAAAAAATTACGTGATATTAACATCAAAATTTAAAATTGATCACAAAATACCACGTTCAAGATTTTTTTTTTGGAAAATGTGTTAAATTTAACACACAGGTTCATTATTTATTTATTGCATTGTTATATATCCGTTGTTTAAGTTTAGTAGTAAATGAATGAACCTGTTTATCTTGAAGTCTTTAAAATCAGACTCGACTTTCAACCATTTAAATCATATTATTTTCATTTTGTAAACTAAAGATTTAAAATGGATATAATAGGGTAGATACCTCAAAAAAAAATTTATTAATTTATTAATATAAATAAATAACAATAACTATTATTCTAAATTTTATTGTTAAAAAAATTATATATTTAAATATATGATTTCTTAAAGTTGCGTATTGACAGCTCGAAGTATGACGTCAGAAAGAGAGGGTGTATAGTCTTTTTCACAACATACAGTTGGCGACCCTTTATTACTATGTGGTGGTAACATTTTAACAAGTGACAGTAGATGTCAGTTTGTTCCCGCGTGATTGTAAATTTGTCTTGAAAAAGTCTGATTGTGCGTAAATACAAATTGATTAGCTTAGAAGATGATTTAAAATGAACAAAAAATAAAAAAAGATGATATCAATGCGTGAAATTTGCTCATACTGTCAATTTGACAGATAATTTAGGTTGGAAAATTTACAAAACATTGGTTTCTATTAGTGATGTAGGTTGATTTTGTTTGGGAGGGGATGGGTAATACGTTCTCTTTCTGACGTCACATATATTTTGAAAATAGCGATATTTCAATTGCTAATAATTAATAAACGATATGTTTTCAGTGTGAACAATGCAATAAATACGTATTGTATTACAATATATTTGTCATGTATAAGTTCATATTGCGTTAAGGACTATAGGTATCAACGCTATTAAAGTGATTGCATAAATAGAGCCATTTCTGAAAATAATATCACTAGAATGAACAATTGGACATAGTCGACGGGTTTTCAACCATTTTAATCCCTAGTGTAGTTTCCGCAGAAAATGTGTCAATTGCCTATTCACTCAACAGAAATTATACCAATGTATATAGATATAATCCGGCGAAGGAGCAAATAGTGTAAAATCTATGCTCAATGTTTCATGGATTTTAGTGAAAAATGACTTGTATTTGGGATTAGGCTGGATTCATATGAATGGTATATATTATCGCCATACGAACTTATGACTGGGCAGCCATAAAATCTTTACAAAATTAAACATTGCAGTGTTTCACATTGAACTTTCTTATGCAGATTAGGTATATCAGTTTAGATTTAGATAGAATGAATAGTAAAATAGAATTTTGTTTAAAATTCAAGGAAATATAACTATTAATTATGCATATATTAGTAATTATTATGACCAGATATTTGTTAGTTTTCAAATAAATTCAATATCTTATAGAATATGTCACCTCAACTTATAAGTCACCTACGCATTTAAACTGAGAATACCACAGGATATAATTCATGCAAAGATGTTATGTCAGAAGAGGAGCTATTTGCACCTGGACTACATTATCTGACTCTACAACATACATACACACATGCATATACACAAGGCTATTGAATATGATGCGAAACTTCGATTCCTCTCAGTTGGTTTTGTAAAGAATTGACCTAACTCTAGTTAGGCTCATTAGATGGTCGGTCGCATCCATACAATAGGATAACCCACGGGTACAGAACGGTTTTTACCTTCTCTTGTAGCATTAAAATTAGAGACTGTATGAAATAAACATCGGTAAAATATCTTTAATCTTCGGATGTAAGCTGTAGGTATATCACCAACAAATATTAAGCAAGGTTTGGTCCTTAAAATGTTTTCACCTTACACTGCAAAACTACATAAAACGGATAAACAATAACAGCATACGCTAAATGGTAGTAAGATGCCTACGGAGACTTTGTTCACATAGAAACAATCAAATCAACAATCATAAATTAAACATCTGCAGTGTATTGCTCTGAACTCTCTTATACGTATTAGGTATATTTTGTTCATATAGAGAGGTTATTAAAATACAAAAAATTATATTTAGTATATTAATAATCTCTCTATCTAAACAATTTATGCCTAATACGTATGAAAAATTCCAGTGCAATACACTGCAGATGTTAAGCCTTCAAAAGAACTAAGAACCTATCAAAATATTTATATATAACAATTTTAATATTTTACTAACCTTTGTAACACTTTTACAATAACATTAATTATATGGCAAATATAGGGTGGGATTCCGTAACTCATAACAATTCTAAATAACCGTTGCTCTTGCTACGTACCAACTTCAATACATTATTGGTATACCGTAAGCTCATAGCAATTCTAAGTAACAATTGCACACGTTATTTTGTCCTTGATAAATAACAATTGCAAATATCTGACTGTTACGGCTGACATATTTGATTTAAATGCAAGTGGCATTTCAATTTTCTATTTAAAAAGTAAGTATGCATATTTTTTAAATGTAGAAAACTAAATGATTATCATATTTAGTAATAGCGCTATTAGTTTTTGTTCATTATTTATTAATATTTTAAAATAATTATCTTGTTAATATAACTCATAACCTAATATATTGACAATTATTGATAGTGCCTGGAAAAAGATTTGGGAAAATCACGAAAATCCAATATGAGAAAATGTTAGCATTTATGGAGGAACATTTGGAGTTGGCACATGGGCTCAATGTAAAATAGAGTGGCAGGAACTGGCAGTGGCATTAAATTGTGAACTTGGGCCAAACAAAGAACCAAAGAAATGGCAAGTGGTATGTATTAAAGATATGATTACGAATGTAATTTATTGTCGAATATCTAAACTACATAATATATCAAAAATGTACGAGTATTTTACTTAGTATACATAACCTAGCCAATTCTTTATCCTTGAATATCCTCTCTTCGTTAGACATGGAATGATTGGAAATGCGCTACGAAAAAAAATGAAAGACTATCAATGATAGTAAAAAAAAACTGGCGGTGGAAGTATCATAAATACTGTCTTGACACCAATGGAAGAAAGATTATTAGGAGTTATTGGCTATTCGTCTTTGGTGGGAGATGGTGAAACTCCAGAGGCTGGAATTTCGGTGCATATCGTTTTTTCATCTGAATTAATTACAAATCTTTTAAACTAATGATTGAATTTTTTATAAAGAATTCGAATACCATGGTCCCTTCATCCATTGATATGTCTTCGGGGACAATAGAATTACTCCCACGTTCACTCCTACAAACAGTGTCCCAATCTTAGGTCAAACTACTGGGCCAACAAATCCGATTCCAACTCCAAGCCACACAAATAAGAGGAAATTATTATTGTATGAAGTAATTATTGAGAACTAAAATAAACAATTAAAACTATATGAGGATATAGTGCATAATATGAAAGAATTAAATAATAATGTTAAGGATTGTGCAATTGCGATTAGAGAACAGAGTACTATTATGCAAGATTTAGTAAATGCAATAATAAATAAATAATCAGGTTTATTTTTAAATAATTTATTTTTGTTATTATTTCAATCTAAAAAATTAAACAATTACCCTGAAAAAAAGTATAGAAATGAAATCGAAAATTGAACTGTATTATTGTATTATCCCAGTTTACCAAAAATATTTCACCACCTGCTCTCGAACCCTTCGCCCTTCATCTAAAATTGTTATCGCTGGTGCATTGGCATCAATATTTGGAACATCCGGCACTACAGTTATATTAACTACTATTATTTTTTTAAAAAATACGCATGTTATGTAACACAGCACACGAATTGATGATGGACCCCACAAGCCTAGGTTTATACCGAAGACCTCTATCTCCTCCTAAGCATCTAAAAACAAATTTTAAAACACCATTTAGCCTTTCCACGCACACTCTAGCTCTGACATGTTTGTTGGTGTATTTATCCTCTGGACTACCTGCAGCCGCATCTAAGATCGGGGTTAATAGCCAAGGCTCTAGAGGATATCCTGAATCACCTAGAATATAATTATTAATTATAAAATAAACAATCTTATAATTGAAAATTGTACCGAGTAGCCAGGGACCTTTTCGACTAGCGTCATACTCATGTGACATATGTTGGCGAACATCGGAATCGCGCCATATGTATGAGTCATGAGTGCTGCCCGCAAATCTTGCACTTATATTTAAGATTTTTAAATCAAAATTGGAAATCTGCAATGTAGTAACAATCGTTAGTTCTGCTTATTAATTAAACCAAAATTAGTCTAATTACAATTTGTAAATTTTTTTTATACAATCCCTTTCTATTCATATAGTTATGCGGCTCATTTGAAGGAGCAAAAATTGCTACGTGAGTGCAATAAATTGCACCACACACTCCGGGCAACCCTGTTCTCTCCATAAATCTATATAATAATTATTATATTTTCATCAAAACATGCGTATACAATGACAAATTCAATTACCTTTGTTTCACTAACGATTATTCGTTTACTGTTAGCGTACACTTGACCCATACATTTAGTAATTTGCATTGAATGATATCGCTAATTTCGCTAATGGCGCGGCTTAATATTGACTGGGAAAGGGCGATATGATAATCTTGTCCTACGTTTCTCTGGTAAGGTCCAGTAGCGTATAAATTTAAAACCGCCAAGAGTCGTATTCTTGGCAGCACTCCAGTTACCCTTGTCCTGAGTTACATCAATGGGGTCAGTAAGTCTAGCAAATGTAGGACCCAAAACTGCGGTAGCCGAAATAAATCCAGGAATATTTCTTCTGGCAATTCAAAGGGATTGCTGGCATCCCGCAAACGTCTTCTTTCCAACAGTAGCTCTCGTCGTCTTTCGTCATTCCGACGACGAAAGTGATAATGAAGAATAAATTATTCATCTAAAGCTTACTGATTTTAATTAAGTCATATTCATTAAATTGACATAAACTTACCTTAATTATATTTGGTTAAAGTGAGTCCTTCGTTGGCAATCTGACAGTTGCAACAAAATTCATAGAAAGCATATACCCTACGAAGGGATTTGCCCCTTAAGACAGGGCCAAGTTTAGGTTGGGGGAGGGAGCAGATCAAGAAAACACATTCGATGAATTATCTGGAAATATCCATCAGCGATTATATGTTTTTTTTACTAAACGTTAGATTGCCAACGAAAGACTCACTTTTACCTTATATTTAGAAATATATTTTAAAAACTGCGTGTTTTATTAAATATGTAACAAACACCCGAATAATTAATTGAAAACTGCACATAACCACAATATTCAAATGTTGTACAATACAGCTTATCATAAATAGATAGATGTCAGAAATAGTACGAATATTGATAAATAACAAGTTCAAATCATAACAAGCGTAGTTACGGAATCCCACCCATAATTTGTTATACCTATGTAATATGCTTCGAGTAAGACCCGCTGTTTCGAAAATATAGCAAAAATATCAAAAAATGACTAGAGTAAACATACTCTTCCGGTTGGAATATTCTTTTCAAAAATACGAGATTTTCTTCGTCCACACTGTTACACACAGACAGGCAGTACCACGGGCACAGGCAGACACACAGACAGACAGACAAACAGACACTATACAGACAGACAGGCAGACAGACAGACAGACAGACAGACAGACAGACAGACAGACAGACAGACAGACAGACAGACAGACAGACATACAGACAGACAGACAGACAGGCAGGCAGGCAGGCAGGCAGACAGACAGACACAAAACCACACAGACACGCAGGCACGCAAGCACACGCAGTTACACGCAAACACAGGCAGATACACGTACACACAGGAAGATACACGCAAACATACAAAGAGACAAACACACACACATACACGCACACACACACACATACATACACGCACATACACACACACACACACTTACCCACAAACACACACACACACAGTCCCCCTCCACCCACACAGACACATATATACACAGGCCCGCAGGCACAAAGCCAAACATACACACAGCTACGCAAACGCACTGCCTCCCAGCCACACAGACGCACGCAAACACACGCAGACACACGCAAACACACGCAGTCACACGCAAACACACGCAGTCATACGCAAAAACACGTAACCACACGCAAATCCACGCAGTCACAGGCACATACACGCAGCCACACGCAGAAACACACACATACACACACACACACACGAACACACCCACACACACAGACGTTATTCCAAAAATAGCCAGGCTCGATTCAGGGAAGGTCAAAGGTTAAAGTTTCGAGTTTTTTTTTCGTGATTACAATACTTACTTATTACTTCCTAAAAGAAAGTAAAAATCACACGTATAACGACCGTTTTTCCGCACGAAAGCATGAATTGATAAAAGAGTTCCCGAGATTCGAAAAGAAATTGCGCGTATCGCAAAGACTTCATGCGGAGACGACGCTCACCCAATAAGTCTAATTTAGAGAGCGAAGAGAAGACAACCGAAACTTCAGCGAAAAAGTCAACACAACAACGAGAGTTTCAACAATCTTATTTGGCGAACAACACCGAAGATAACGAATAGCAGCGCTACAATTGTTAAAATTGCTACTGTTTGTGTATTTAATAATGCAATATCTTCTTATCTAAAAATAATGGCCATGATGGGAATCAATATTGGTCGAAACGCCGCTAAAAGCAACACTCGACCACAACAGGCGGAAATTCGAGCACAACATGCTACAAAAGTGGCGAGAATTCACAGAAAAATAGAGCAATATGAGCTGAACGAGCAGAAAATACACCAAGAGGATTCTTTATATGGGCCTAGTATCGATGAATATATGTAAGTTGAAATTTTATCGAAACCATGTTTTTCAAGACGGTATCAGTAATATCTCAACAACGCGTAAATTGATTTACATAATTTTTTTTATCGAAAGTATATAAACTTGCCTTCTCGTTTCCAATTTTTTGCAACCGAAAACACTGAGAATATTTTTGTAAAAATCGGTACCTGAAGTTTGACAGGCCACCATTTTGTTAAAACGTATATTTTAATAATTAAGAGTGTCAACGACAGCAGAACTTAATCAACTTTAATGCCTCATTAGAATTTTTTGTTTCAGATAAACTTTGAATGGGCAATCACTGATGTCGCAAATTCATGCACTCCGTGAGGTCTCAACTTTGAGCAACAGGGTCCAAAGGAAGGAAGGGGAATTTCTCAGAATTAAAAATTTGGTTTTAAACCTAAATGAATTATCTTTCATTTGAAAAAAAATTCATGGTCTTTTAAATTCATTTTTATATAGAAAATAATTCATATAAAATGGTCAATTTTCGGGCCAAAATAGTTATATGCCCTCTTAAAACTTGTATATGACTCGGAAGAAAACCTATTTTTGAAAAGAATATTCAAACCGAACGTGCATGCTTACTCTAATAATTTTATGGAAATTCTGCAATATCTCCCAAACGACTGCACTTACAGAAAATATACTAGTACATAAAATGAAAGATATTAATATTATGCACAACTTTTGTCTAAAAAAAATTCTTCAAAAAGTTTACCGATTACAAGAGAATTACTATTTAAATTACTAGTGTAAACAAATTTCAATGGTTAGAAAAATATTAAATATATATATATTTTTTTTTGTTGGATCGTAGTTCATGAAAAACTAATATTGCACTGGACTTTCTTATACATTTTAGGCATATTTTGTTTAGATGGAGATGTTATTAAAATACTAAATCTAAACAAATTATGCCTAATACGTATAAGAAATTCCAGTGCAATACACTGCAGATGTTTTCTTACGGTGCCGCCATTTCTAGATTATTTGATGATTTACATTGTTTTATGGAATGAAATAGAAAAGAAAATATTCCAAACATATTTTTCGATTTTGCGTATTAATATCCGATCAGAACGTTTCTAATTAGATTCTGTTTAGTCTGTGCGTTTGCATGTGGATTTGCGGACGCACTAATTAAAGCCATTAATCCATGTGGTAGTATTTGTAAATAATCCCACGGACATATCACTACACCCCAATACAAGCTGAAAATTAGAATGCTGTAGAGGGATGAGCGTTTAAGCGTCATGTGCGGGAAGTAGGGCGATCAGAGATGCGTGGGAATGTCGATGACGCACTACTATATCGTTTATATTTTGTTCGTACTATAACCCTATCTTATTTCTACTAAACCGTACGGTTACATCGTAATAAAACTAATTATGTGTTTTAATTAGCTAAGATGTGAAAGAGGTACCTACTACGTCAAAATTATTAGCTCCGGGTCAACTAACTCAATAGTCGAAAGCTCGAAAACAAATTACCTAAATATAATAGAGATGATATAATTTAATATTATTAGACATTTGCATTTAAAAAGAATAGTGAATATGGAGTGGTTCGTAGACGTACGATGCTAAAATAATTTTCTTGATTTTATATGCGCGGAAATAATTATATATATATATATATGTATTTATTTATATATATATATATATATATATATATATATATATATATATATATATATATATATATATATATATATATATATAAGTAGTCTATACGGCACTTTGGATACCAGGCTGGTTGAGAGGATGGTACCAGTCAAGGTCAGGGTCATTAGCCTGACCTTGATAAAAGATAAGATTAAAAAAATTCTAAGGAATTACTTTCTATGTGGATCGAGGTCGTTATGTATCTAGGATGACGTCATATTTCTATAGAATTCCCTAATTAAATAAATTCCTGGCATGTCTATGGATTAATTATTTAATGTTTGTTGTGATCTGCCATAAAAATCAAAAACAGATTCATTAGGATTTTGTTTAAGCTCGATCATTTCTATGTTTAGTGTAAACCAATCGCGTTTGTCCGCGAACGCGTTTAAAAGAGTATTATTTAAATCATCCCATGCTTTTATGCCTAAAATATTATGGAATATGTATATATATATAAAATTTATACTATATTGCTTTGCACTCTTTGGCATTTTTCTTGTTTCTCTATATTGGTGTACGTTAATTTTCTTAATTTAGTGATGGGGACGCCTGTTGGTCAGCGTATATTTAAGTAACTATGATGGGAGATACTGCAATATTTTGTGGCATGGTCTTAAGTAGTACATAAGTATTTGTGATACATTAAATAAAATACACAGTTATGTTCCACTAGAATCAGTGTTTGTTTTCTTTCGGTAACATATCGTATTTAGAGCTGTAGTTGCTCTAATTTATTTGCATCATGTCATATAATGAATGTTGTATTAGTTTCAATTTGTTTCCAAAGATAAACTTAAATAATGCAGTTAAATCTAACTAATTTTAATAAATACCTAAGATATAGAAAAGAGAGACTAGCATAAAAACCGTTATTAGTAAAGTAAATTTCTTATAATGAATAATGCCTATCATGCTAGTATGTTATCTCAAGATTTTACTACTTCTTTCAAATCATGTAAAATATTTTAAGACCTTGGTTCAACACCTGCATAAAATGATTCGGGAAAAAGGCAACCGTTGTAACGACGAAGAACATCCGCTGTAACTTAAAGACGTTGGCAGAGTCATTCAATACGTGGGAAGGTTATGTTTTCATTCATAGTAAATTTGCTTCTGTGGTACAAAACAAGTTTCATTCGACACCGTGCTACACATATACATGTAGTGCTTATAGGTACGAGTGTGTTCCACTTATTGTATGAACGTCTTCAACAGCAAGTGGCAAGTTGGATCTTTTGTTGTTCAAATACAATGCAGGTAATAGTTAAGATAGGTAAGCCTGATAACCAGTTTTTTTTTTTCGAAGCGTCTTGTTTTACATACAAATGTAGATGACTGTCATAATTATAAACCTATCAATCAGGCCTTTTTCTTTGCAATGTATCTAGCTAGATTATATTTTTTGTAGTATTTCTTCATGTTGGAACTCGAATCTAAACAGCTAACAACTGATTTGGCATTATATGTCCTGCAGTAGCCGCCCTGTCGCCCATTCAATTCTTGTGGCGTCTTCTTTTACGACCAGGGGTATGATATGTTAGATCTTCTCTCGGAAGTCTGTGACTACGGTTTTGGAAGCAATCTTACGACCAATAATTATTGTTGTTTATGGTGGTCCCTTCCATTGCTGGAAGAACTTCCAGATTTAGTCTATAGCCGGTTTGATTGGTTGACCGCTATTTGAAAAGATCTATGAAGAGACATCGGTGTACTTTTATTGGCGGTTAGGCTCGCTACGAGAGGCAATTCGTTTAAGTCGACTTAACCAACAGTCACACGTATGTGTTTTTGTGCTTGTTTTTTCGTAAAGAAATATGTCCACGTTTCTTTTTTCAAATTTTATATACAATAACAATAATAAAAATAAATCTAATTTTTGCTTCACATTTTAACATTTTAAACACCAAAAAAAATCATCTATTTCTTATGCTCTGAGGAAGGTCGTATCTCGACCGAAACGTTAGCACAAATGGAAAATTGAATTTTACTAATCCGGCATTATCCATCTTCCGATGAACCATCCTGCTTCATTAATATAGTGGATACGATCACACTTTATTCATAATATATTGTTTTAGAGTAATAAGTTGCCATGTAAAATAAGCTAAAATACATATTAATATTCTTTTCAACTAAACTGACGTGTTTTATTCTCCTCCATAAATTGTGAATATCTTGCCACTTCCCTTTATAACTTTAATATTATGTGCTAGAGAGTCTTTGAATTTATATTCGAAAATGGAACATTGAAACAATATGATTATTTTAGAACAAAGAGTCAATACTTCTTCCACAAAAAAAACATTTGCAGAGTATTGCATTTAACTTATTTATACGTATTAGATAAATTTCGTTTATATAAGAAGGATATTTGATTACAAAGTTATAATTATTCAAGAAAATATAATTATTCATCACAATACATTAGAAATTAGTATAGTCAGATGACTTTTAGTTTTCAAATAAAAACCTAACAAAATATTTATATATAATATTTTTTAATATTTTACTTACCTTAGAAACACATTTTCACTAAATTTATTTGTGAATATACCTACATATTATGTTACATGTCAAATCCTCAAATATTTGAGCCTATTATGAGTGACATGCATAGTTGATACGCTTTTTTAAATATAATTTCCCGTGCTTACGTAACTATAACAAATTAACGAAAGGCCCATTCCCACCTACTGTATAAATGTTAAGTTCTATCGATCATTTCTTAGTATGCAATGCTCAAAGAGGCTTGACTTATGGCGATACGCTTACCTATATGTTTCCATCACTGTTTAGACGTAGTGTTTAATGCTAATCGCGCAATACTTAAGAACAAAAGTATACAAATTTCAACGCTAGAACTAATTGTGAGATAGAGATACATATGTACGTGTATATGTTAGGTTTTGTTATTTATCTATCTGTGGTTGACGGTTGACAGATCTTAACCTGAAAGTCAGAGTTCAGTCGTGCTTTTGTCATATGTTATTATCATGAACAATATCAATACGAATTGAATCATTGAGGTTGTGAGACGTAAACAGATTTCTTGCATGATTCCATATAAGATTGGCAATAACACAAAAAATCATCATATTTTGACATTTAGCGAACATTCGGTAATTTAAAAACGATTCGCATTTCATTTTTACTTGAGATACATTTCACCACCATCAGTTTTAGTTACAAAGCACTAAGCAAGGAATGATACTAAAATTTATTTCTAAATATTAATTATTACGCATTGTACACTAACCAGTGTTTAGTGTGCAGTAACTTTTGTGCATTAAAACCGTAGCTGAGAATGTGCCTTAAGAGTCTGTGGTTGTTGACATTTAATAAAAATATGTAAATACAAAGAATAAATCACTTTTTGGTTAAGAGATTTATAATATTATCTTACGTTGCTATGGTAACATAAATAAGAAATTTTCAGAATTTCGATAGAGAGTTAACTGGTACACTTATGAATCAAAATATGAATATATTTCCTTATGAATGAACTAATTTTCAGCAAGTGCAGCTATTTTGGAGTTATAACAGATATTGCAAAAAATATCTAAAGTTTATTCGCACTTCAGGTTTGGGTATACTTTTCAAAAACACATGTTACATATAATATTATTTAGTTTAAACTTTAATTTTACCTACAATGATTTTGGTCCTAAAGCGTTGACAGACAGACACACACAATTCTCACAAATGAAAAATATTTAATCAATTCTATTATATTACTTCATTACGGAAAATAAAATGGTTGATTATATTTTTATGTTAATAACAAAATCGTGTTTAACATTAATATTGTTTACAAAACGTACAAAATATCGTCATGACTTGGATGTTTAATGTCAGGCAGGCATTAAAACGATTAGGTTTCTCATCGTATCCAATGTCATGAATTCCCACATACAGAACCTCATCTCTTGATTTACATTGGATAGCTTCTCTTTTCAGCGGTATGAACTTCAACTTCAACTTCGTCGGTACATCCGCTCATCGAGAGACAATACAATTCTTGCACGGTAGTCTATTATTTTTGTTCATTTCTATTCACAACGGCGACATGAATGACTACGTAAGATGATGCAGGGTAGGTCTATCATATTACCAATTCTACATCGAGCTCATGCATTATGCTCAACAAGTCACATGCACAAAATCACAAACATACTCACCTGTGTAAGTATACATAGAAATATCACACAAACACACACACACACACACATACATACATACATACATACATACACATATACACACACACACACACACACACACACACACACACACACATTTTGATATACATTAAGTTTCAACGCGTTTTACTATTTTATTAAAAATAGGATACATTGATCACACATATTATGTTAATAGAATATATATATATATACATTAAACTTGTAATTTGAAAAAATCTGTTAGATTGTACAGATCGACTGGGTGAAATATTTACCACTGGCAGCGAGATTGGTAATGACTTCGCTTACGCGCAGGAATTTATTATTGGGGATCCCCCGAATTTTATATCTGAGAGTTCGTTATAGACACGGTTTGTTTTAGGCGGATGTTCGTTATAACCAGGTCCGTTATAAAAGGAAAAAAATTATCATTGTAAATGTAGGAAATTATTTGTATTGTCCCGAAGAGTTCGTTATAGCCGAGAGTTCGCTATAAACGGGCTCGTTATAAGTGAACACTACTGTATATATATATATATATATATATATATATATATATATATATATATATATATATATATAATGCATGTGTTAAATAATAAGTTGTTGGTCAATTTCTTATTTACCGTATGGGTGTTGCATATGCGCCTTACGTCATTACTGTCGACACCATATGAGTATAATGCACACGCACCAATGTTATATTGAAAAAGCAGCAGTAGCTGGCGTCGCTTGTCAGTCGCATTCGGTCGGCCGTTATTTAACTTTACATTTCTGAAAAGCACAGATATGGCGGTATGTATATATTTTTTGTATTGTGTTATTAAGTGAACGGTCTAATAAGAAATAAAGTGTTTTTCTATTACATAAAAGTAGATACAATTTGGTGACAATCATTTGTTCATTAGCTGCGCTAATTGTTTATTATATGGTGAGAAGAATTGCAAGTATGTTTATGTTTAAATTTGTTTGAGCACTGAATAAAAGGATAATCTATACAGAGATGGTGTTACATGTAAACCATTTAAAAAAATTAATTATATATTCATTATTATATTTTTATGTAAAATTACAAATTAAATTAGGCAAGAACCGAAATTAAGGAAAGCTCATTACATGTCATTATATATTTATTAATATTTACTTTGGTATAGTTTTTATAGGGTACCATAGAGGCCAAAAATGTGTAAATAGTAAATAGTATGTGGCCTTATTAACTCTTTTAACTCGCTATTACAGTAGTTCAATATTTGCTATTTGCCATAATATACTTTTTTCTATGACCAATGTTAAAAATAGGCGTTAAGGGTTGCTTAGAGAATAAAAAATGCCATTTCTTTTAACACTAGTGGCATAATGTAACCAGATCTAGTTCCTTTTTTGTTGCCAACAAATAAAAAATTAGATAACTATTTCTGCATTTATGTAAATTTTTAATTATTCAATCATATTCTTCACCATTTACAGGTAAATTCTTTTCCTATGAAACAGTGTGATTTCCAGAATATTCAACGTAACTGACAGTACTTCGATGCTGTTTTGTCATTAAATAAATCATGAACTAACAAATATAAGTTGTACCTCTTAATGTGTGCTATAGATTTGTAGCATTCGCACTTTTGGTCGTAGAAAAAATAGTGTATGTAACACGTGTTACAAGCAATTTAATGTTGCTCGTGGGATAGCACCAAGCGGCTTCGCCTTGTATCGCAAACTGCCCACCCACAAAATAAAATAACGCTTAACATTTGTTACATACGAGTAAATAACTATTATGCAACATTAAAAGCATTTTATGTTCATATCTGTTATATATTAAAACATCGTAGATCAAATAGGTAGTTTAGATTTAAAAAATATTTAATGCTGGTATGAATAAAATGTATTTATTATGTATGTAGGTATAATGTTCAGAGCTTTAGCTCGGTAAGACAAATTAAACATTCATTTTATGAATTACTTATTGTTTTATAAATTGTTTTTTAGTCGTTTATTTAGTTTCATTAGTACATTCTCCAAAATTAATACGCAGAAAGAAAATTGACCTTAGGGCTAGTATTTCAGTTTATTTGGCTGGATCTACATTTATTAAACGCTATGCTTTATCCATATATAGCAAATACAAGTGTAATTAATATATATTCTATTGTGATAAATATCTTTGACTGCGACAATTAAGTTAAATAAAAACAATAAAATATCGATTTGGCTGTTAGTCGTCATCACTATCCGTTTTAGCATTGGCGCAATAGACACATACGATATTTAGTTGCCAAATAAATGATTAGACAACATAGTGCGTCCCGTTTAATGTTTATTAAATTAATATTAAAAATTAATTATAATTTTTTTAATTATAGCGGATTAGTTCTGCCAAACAGAAACATACTCTCTGGACCGGTACTCTACTATGCGGCAGCAATAAAATACAATGTATAACTGGTTTATTAGATTTATACAATGAGTCTTAGATATTAATGCAAATGTTGAATTAGTATTAAATTAGCCAAAAATAATGATAATGAAAGTAATAGTAATGTAAAAACATCGGCCATGTGTTGGCCCTAAACTTTCTTTTACGTAGTCAGTATATTTTGATTTGATAGCATATAAATAAAAATATGAAATGTTTAAATTTCAAGAAAATATTTTCATTCATTGTCCAATAAAATTGTAAAATTAGTTTATTGTCAGATTTCTAAAGAAAACATACGTACGTATTTTATAATTTAAATGTTGGATTTTATAGTAGTATAAAAAAAATATAATTATTCATTACATATTATTAAAAGTTATTATGGCCGGGCATTTTTTAGTTTTCAAATTAACTTGAAACCAGAGAAAATATTTATATATAATATTTTAAATTATTTACTAACTTTTGTAACGCTTTTTCAATAAATGATAAATGTCAAAATATTTGAATATTTAAAGCAGTTGACATGCAAAGTAGATACGATTTATTATATATAATTTCCCATACCTATGTAACTGTGGCAATAAAAATAGGATAATAGCAATTTTCTCGTAACTGGTACACTTTTTGATGAAATGTTTCAAACAAAAGTTGTTCATATCATTAATATCTTTAATTTAATTATAACTATTTTACTGTAAGTGCAGCCGTTTTATATATGCAAAAAGTGTATCATGTAAACATGCACTTCCGGTTTGAATATGCTTTTCAAAAATAGGAGGTTTTCTTCCCAGGCATATACAAATCTTAAGTTTAAAGTTATATAATTTTATCTTCAACAGTGTAGGCTGTAGAGTGCATACACACACACACAGACGTCATTTCAAAAATAGTCAGACTCGATTCAGGGAAGGTCAAAAGGTGTATATATATATAAATACCTTTAAGGAGCACATCTACTGTTTACTGTATATTTAACAAATAAAAAAACTACGTGCAGCCAGATATTAAGCAATTATATCTATAAATATCCTGCTATATAGCAGTATTCGTTGGATCTGTGAGTTATTTAAATTTTGTGTCTGCAATTTATAACTTTCACCCACACAGTTGTAAAATGTTCTAGAGCATTACTTCGCATAAAGTAGCACATGTTACCTGAAAATAGTGCTAAACATATTTCATTTTGCTATTAAATTTGTATTTACTCCGCCGAATAAGTATATATACATATATATATATATATATATATATATATATATATATATATATATATATATATATATATATATATATATATATAATATATATATACGATATATATATATATATATATATATATATATATATATATATATATATATATATATATATATATATATATATATATTAAGAAAGGCATCAGTAAGTACAATAACTTGTATTGTTAACTGAAATATGCTTTTCTTGTTCATATTTTCGGCATCACTATCGTCTATTTATATTTACATTGCTTTTATTTTAGTATTCTCTCGAATTTTTTCAAAAAAGGTAAATATTTTAACAATTTTATATATCGATTTAACGGCAAATTCACCAAGAAAACATAATACAGTATTAATTTGTAATTATTTTTGAATTTGTTAATACAGGCCCTTGTCTATCGCGAACCAACACCATTAATTGAATGGCGCCAAGGGCCTAGTTTTATAAACCCGTTATTAAATATCCGTTATTATTATTTTTTATTTTTCAACATAGTCTCCTTGTAACTCTACACACTTCTTCCAGTGATGCTCCCATCTCTGTAACCCGTCCAAATAGTACTCGGCGTTTTTCTCTGCAAAATAATTGTTCACGAAGGTGATTGCCTCTTCACTTGACGAAAATCTCTGTCCTCCGAGCGCAATTTTTAGATGAGGGAACAAAAAGAAGTCGCTTGGGGCTAGATCTGGTGAGTAAGGCGGATGGTCAACCGTAATTCGTGGATTTTCGCCATGGCAACCGCTGAGGTGTGAGACACGTTTTTGGTCTAACGTGAGCAAACGCGGCACCCAACGCGCGGACAGCTTTCTCATGTCTAAATGTTGATTTAATATGTGACAAACACGTTCTTTTGACATGTTCATAACCTCTGCTATCTCTCTCACTTTAATTCGGCGGTCGTCTAGCACCATTTCGTGAACTTTGGCGATGTTTTCGTCGGTAGTTGCAGTTTTTGGACGTCCCGAACGTTCATCGTCTCCCAAGCTCTGACGGCCACGTTTAAATTCAGCTGCCCAAAATTTCACTGTGGTAAATGATGGTGCAGAGTCCCCATACACAGAATCCAACTCATCTTTGATTTGCGTAGGCGTATTGCCTTTCATAAACAAATATTTGATGACAGCTCGATACTCGATTTTATCCATTTTCATAAAAACACTCACATCAACTCACTCAAACGACTGTTACATAACAACTGCGAGTCCAAAATGGCTGAAACTTTAGTGAGTAACTGTCAACAGATGAACAACGAAATTCCCTAGCTTTTATTTACGAGTGCTGCTATCTTCATGTTGATGTCGGAAACTTTTTCAGACCACCCTCGTATATTGGTTTGTTGACTTATGTTTTAATAACTAACCTTTATGGTTTGAAGTTCAAATATATATTTACTTTTTACTTACTTAAAGAAAGTAATTAGAAATATAATCATGTGTGTGCGTGCATGTGAGCTTGTGTGCATATATGCTTGTGTGCATGTGTGTGTGCATGTGTAAGTGTGCCTGTGTGTGTGTGTGTGTTTGCGTGTGCATGGCGTGTACGTATGCGCGCTTGTGTGTGTGTATGTGTGTGTGAACGCTCTACAGCTAAAACCACTTAAGTATATACCTTCTACATTTGAAGAGAATATTCAAATTGATGTTTACTCCAGTTATATTTTGGAATGTTTACAATATTATCGAAACTGGTGCACTTATTATATAAATATAAATATTCTGTATAACTTTTGTTACTTGTTGATACATATGGTAGGGATATTCATATTTAATAAATCATAAATATTTTAACAGAAAAATAGAGTAGACTAAAATAATTTGGATGCTGACATTTGACAACGATTGTGCAAAATAGATTAAGAGAAAACTGTTTAGAATATTAGTGACATAAACAAAATAATGTAGTATTGAAGAATATATGCTGCACGGATTTATTTATTTGTAATTTAACAAATTTCTAGTCATAATAATTACTAAGATAGTATAATGAATAATTATATGTCTTTGATTTTTGAAAATATTTTATTTTACCATTCTTTCTTTTTAAGCTGATATACCTACCTCGTATAAGCAAGGCACTGCTGATGTTAGATTATTGGAAACTAAATAGACAGGAAGTTGCTATATATTAGGCATGCAATATAATATTAATGATAAAATTAGCTTAATATTGATGATATTAATTTTTGAAATGCTGTCAAGCAAGTAACAGAACGTATCATTAGAGTTATCAATGTTTATCTAATTTATTATAAATCATTTACAACGACACTGGCATCTTATATCATTCTATAAAGCACCACGGTTTGTGTTTTCCTAGAGAAACAATCCAGAACCCGCACAGTACAAATATCCAAGATATTTAATTTCTATTTTTACCTTCTTTTACGAGTAATAAGTAAGTATTGCAATCACGAAAAAAAAAACTCGAAATTTAAACGGAAATACACCTTTTGACCTTTCCTGAATCGAGTCTGACTATTTTTGGAATGACGTCTGTGTGTGTGTGTGTGTGTGTGTGGCTGTGAGCGCTCTACAGCCTACACTGTTGAAGATAAAATTATGAAACTTTAAACTTAAGATTTGTATATGCCTGGGAAGAAAACCTTCTATTTTTGAAAAGCATATTCAAACCGGAAGTGCATGTTTACTTGAGACACTTTTTGCATATCTTCGAAACGGCTGCACTTACAGAAAAATAGTTATAATTAAAGTTCAAGATATTAATGATTTGAACAACTTTTGTACCAGTTACGAGAAAATTGCTATTATCCTATTTATATTGCCATAGTTACATAGGTATGGAAAATTATATATAATAAATCATATCTACTATGCATGTCAACTGTTTTAAATATTCAAATATTTTGACATTTCACAATTTATTGTCAGTGTCACAAATAAGTTTAGTGAAAAAGCGTTACAAAGGTTAATAAATAATTTAAAATATTATATATAAATATTTTCTCTGGTTTAAAGTTAATTTGAAAACTAATAAATGCGCTGCCATAATAATTTTTAATAATATGTAATGAATAATGATATTTTCTTTATACTACTATAAAATTCAACATTTAAAATCTAAATTACATATGTTTTCTTTGGAAATCTGACAATAAACTAACTTTTATTGGACAATGAATGAAAATATTTTCTTGATATTTAAACATTTTATATTTTTATTTATATACTATCAAATCTAAATATACTGACTACGTAAAAGAAAGTTTACGGCCAACACATGGCCGATGTTTCTACTTTATTTGCAATGAACAGATCCGGACGAATGCCAATTAAGTTTCATCGTCGATATAACTACAAAGTTTTATATAATAGTTCACTTGAATCTAAAACTTACTGAATTTTATTCTTTTGCTTTTACAATGATGCTCTTCAAATACCAATACTTTTAAACAATCAAATTGTATAATTAATATGTTATATGATCCACGTCGTTTTAAGCAGACTACGAATATTGTCACCATTTTTTATAAAAAAATATTCTTAAGATATTAAGGATTTTGGTTCGCTGTATATAACCGGTACTAAATACATCATTATCTAACAATATTACTAAAGATGCATACTCGTATATATATTTGTCCAATAAAAACACAAATATATATATATATATATATATATATATATATATATATATATATATATATATATATATAATATATATATATGTATGTGTATCTTTGTATGTATTAGCCACGTAATAAGGAACAAGAACAAGAGGTCTTAAATTGGATATCTGCTGTAACTGGAGAACCACTTTCTGCCGGTAATTATGAGGACATATTGCGGGATGGAATTCTAATTTGCAATTTAATTAACAAAATTGCACCTGGTTCAGTAAAAAAAATTCAATCCAAAGGAACCAATTTTCAACTAATGGAGAATATCCAACGGTAAATTTGCTTTATTTGTTTTTGTTTCAAATTTCTAAGAGTTATGTAATAAATCAGGTTTCAAGCGGCTGCAAAAAAATACGGTGTTCCAGAGGAAGAAATTTTTCAAACAGCTGATTTGTTCGAAAGACGTAATATTCCGCAGGTTACGCTATGCTTGTTTTCGTTGGCACGAACGGTAAGACAGATTGATTAATTATAATCAAGGTGTGTCGGTAAATATTTTTCCGCCAAATTAACTAACTATATATATATATATATATATATATATATATATATATATATATATATATATATAATTATTATTATATATTTTTATAAATATCAACGATAACAATAGTTAAAGAAAATTACAACAATAATTTATTACAGTAATATAAAATATATCATTGAATGCAAGCTAAGAGGCGCTAAAAATACTTACTTTAATACACTCGTATCATCAATCAAAGACTTATGTCCAAAACATTTTCCTAGCTCAAAAGTTCATTCATTTATATAACTCAAACGAGCAACACATTATTGCAATAAGTAAATTATTTATTTATGTTAATATCTGTTTTAGACTCAAAAACACCCTGAATATGCAGGACCTGCAATGGGTCCAAAAATGGCCGACAAAAACGAACGACAATTTACTGACGAACAACTACGTGCACACGAAGGAGAGTTAAACTTGCAAATGGGGTATAATAAAGGAGCATCTCAATCTGGTCAAGGTGGATTTGGAAATACCAGACATATGTAAAGTTAAATATACTCATAATCATATACCAAGCTTTAGAAGAGCTAATCAGCAAAATCAATTTACGTTTCATTGTTATCGCTTAGGTTACCAATTGCTCATTGCCTCGATTTGCAAATGCATTTAGTATTACTATATTATTATTTACATATATTTATTGCTCATTAAAACATAAATAATTTGTTACACGTGTAAGCTGCTTTCTGTTTTTCTGTAGAAAAATGATTGTTATTATAAATAAAGTAAGATGTATTTTTGAAAATAAACTATTTATCAATATAAATATAGTAAGAGTTTGAATTTGTCATCAAACGCAACAACTAGAAGAATACTACTTTTGTCTGTGCCGCTATAGGAAGTTTTGCATCTGCAACGTATTGAGTAATTTACTGTTTCTGGCCGATATTGGTGGTGAGTAGTGTACCTCAGCTAACCTGACCGAACCCTGACTTTCAGAAGTTACGGTGGCCGAATCTCAAATCGTAAATACAATTGTTTTGTTATGTAGTGTAAAGAATTATTATATTATTTGTATGTATATATAAAACCCTTTACATTCACATCTTGACAATCTTTCGCCATTCAATTCTATACTTACACATTCTTTCGCTTCCTTCAGCCTACACTGCTGAAGATATAATTATGACACTTTAAACTTAAGATTTGTATATGCCTGAGAGGAAAACCTTCTATTGTTGAAAAGCATATTCAAACCGGAAGTGCATGTTTACTATCAAATCAAAATATACTGATTAGGTAAAAGAAAGTTTTGGGCCAACCAATAGCCGATGTTTTACTACTAACATAAAAAAAACTTGTTTTTTTTTATATTTATAATAAATATGCATAAATAATTAAGACTGTGATAAAATACAGTCACTAAAAAATTGCCATTCTCTTTCTAATTTCACAATTCAAAGATATAGGTTATATGCAAGAATTAAATGTTAAAACAAAAGTCAAATTCAAGGTAGGAGCGTTTCAAAATCTAACCAGAATTTTCAGAAATCGGCTCGGTTCCTCTAGTTGGCCTGCTGAGATTTCGGTATATACTATAAGTTATTTACTACTTCGATGATTGTAAGAAATTTAGCGCTATCTAGAGTAATGCTGTCAATGTGCAGGATTTCAAAAGGTTTTGTTGCGATTGGTGTAATATTGTATTTTAGGTTACATGGGTCCCTGTCGTATTTGGTGATTTGACATATTTCGCAGTTGTTAATATAAGTTTGGATAGATTTACGCAATTTTGGTCAATAGTAAGTTTGTTTAATTCGCGTTTCGATATCGTCCAGTCTTCTATGGTTAGTTTTACCTTCATGATATGTTTTAATAATTTCTATGATTTCGATTTCGTCAGTGACGTCTTCTAGTTTCTGTGTACATTTAATAAATTTAATTTGTGAATTTTTAAAATAGTATCGCATAGTTCTATTTAGTTGTTCGTACAGTTCATCCTCAAAATAAAGATAATACTTTACGTTTGGCACTACAAATTCTTTAATAAATTTTACCATTTCTTGTTCGTAATTTGTTTTAGAAAATTGAGCTAAAAACCTTTGTTTATTGTTATGCAATTTTCTGATAATTGGATCATTTGGGTTAAATTCTACTTCGGAAATGATTATCCGTTTTTTTTCCAAAATTTACGGGACATTCGATTGCAGGTATACCGATTATTGAGTGTTCCACGTTTGAATGTATTGTTGCGCCGCTGTCGTTGTTTTGTTGTTATCAGTTTCAACTATAAGCGATTGGCTGTTGTTTTTCTTGGTTCCTAATGTTTGATTAAAGTGGTCCATGTATTTAAAGAAAGCGTCTACGTTATCAATTTCGTTGATGTTTAATTCTAAATGTGATAGGATTTTAGACTTAGGAATTTTGTAAACTGTGATTATTATATTCGTAGTTTCAAAAAAGTATTGTAGCATTTGTTTAATGTCTGACCAGTTTAACATATCTAGACCACAAGCTAGTTTTGGAATGCTCAAATAGTTAATACTATTTTTTGAACAAAAGGATTTTAAATTTAAGAAAGTGTAAAATACATCTTGCTTGGATGGCTTTTCAAAATATGTTTCTTTCATTATTAAGTAGATTATGAATCTGTCTTTTTCATTTAGATGTACTAAGTTATGCAACATGGGGTTTTGATTTCATAGTTTATCTAGGTTTTTAAAATTTCGACAAACTGTTTCGCGATACCGTTTGACATTTTTAGATCTTTGCTGACGCAGTGATCTAGACTATTGTTTGGCGGTGCATCGAATAAGTTTCCTTCTATTTCAAATATTTTATAGTCGTTGTTAAAATGCTCTGCTTGCTTAAAGTTTAAATAATTTTGGTATTCTGCCAAAAGTGACTGGATTTTGTATTTGTTTTCCTTTCTTGTAAACAATGTCATAGTCGAATTCTTCAAGTTTTAGACGACATCTTATAAGTTTTTGGCTACATTCTTTTAATAAGATTATCCTTTGAAGTGGCCTATGGTCTGTGAATATTTTAAATGTTCGGCCAAAGAGGTAAGATCTAAAGTATTTAGTCGCCCGCACGATTGCTAATAGTTCTTTCTCTATCGTCGAGTAGTTCCTTTCCAAGTCGTTCAATGTCCAATGCAACTCATTACCAATGCTACCTTGAGACAAGATAGCTCCTATCGCAGCGTTGCTTGCGTCGCATGTTAAATTGAATTGTTTCGAGAAATCTGGATATTGCAATAGAGATTCGTTAATTAGTAAATTTTTACAAGTTTCGAAACATTTTATAAAATATTTATGATTGATTCTTTTTTAAACGTTTAGTGAGTGGTTTATTAATTTTAGCAAAATCTTTTATACATTTTCTGTAGTAGCCTAAAAGTCCTAAAAAGTATTTAATTTGTCGAGGGGTTTTCGGAATGGGATAATTTTATATAGCAATGAATTTATTTGAATTTGGTTTTACACTATCAGGTGTGACTATGTGTCCAAGGTATGCTACTTCCTTTTTCAAGAATTCTGACTTATTCAGTTGTATTTTAAAATTTGATTTGCGGAGTCTATCAAAAACTAATTCTAAATTGTTACTATGCTCTTGCAAGCTTGTGCTAAAAATAATAATATCATCTAAATATACAAGACATTTGTCGTTTGTTAAACCTCTCAAGATATTGTCCATAACGCGTTGGAAAGTAGCGGGCGTATTTTGAGTCCAAAAGGCATGCGGAGAAACTCGTAATGTCCGTTTTTAGTATTGAAGGCAGTTTTTTGAATGTCGTCTTTATTCATTTCGATCTGATGGAATCCCGAGGCTAAGTCAAGTGTCGTGAAGTATTGGCAGCGTCCTAATTTGGTTAGTAGATCAGTTATGTTGGGTGACGAGTATTTATCTCCTATAGTCTTTTCGGTTAATTTTCGATAGGCATTGACGATACGCCATTTGCTAATGAAAAGACAAAAGAAACAACCTGCTTTAACAAGTAAGATAAAGATAAGATACTACCAGATGTTCTCCAGACTCTTTCCATAAACACAGCTACAGCGGCACAAGACCGACTCTCGATCGCTACCGCTAGTGGGAGTTGGAAACCAGATAATTCACGGAATAATTATGTATCGCGACCAAATATATGAAATGGACTTTCGTCACCAATTTTACACAAAGCACTAAGCCACACGAAATTATTAAATTCGATGAGAAAACTTAGAATTCGACACCGGAAAAAAGATGCGTCTGTGCCTGTCGACTACTGGACTACTGAATCCAAAATAATGTTCTTATATTTGGTAACCATGCGAATTTGATAAACAAAAGAGTTCGCTGGTTGTAGCACTCGATTAAAATTATTTCACAACGAAAACGCAGCTTTCGTTACAACTTATAGATGCAAAGTTCCCATCGCACCTCATCAAACTCATCCACTCCTATCTATCGAACAGATCATTCAAATTCAAAATCAATAACTCATTTTCTTCGACAAGGTCCGCAATGACGAGAGTCCTCCAAGGCAGCGTCCTAGGTGTCCACCTCTTTAACCTATATCTCAACGACATCCCTCACCTCTAATAAACCCACACCGCCTTGTACGCAGATGACACCGCCATCTACGCACACTCGTTCACGTGGCGGCGAGGCAAATTTAATTCCACCTGAACATCCTCAGGAGTTCTGGAAGAGGTGGAAAATAGTCATAAACGCACAGAAGACCGAAGTCATATTCTTCTCTTAAAACCTGTACAACCTACCCTTCATTCCCTTTAACACAATCAAGAATGTGAGGCAGGGAAGTTCAAAAGACATATTTCCGTTAAAATCTCGAGGTCGAAAATTTTCATGATTACTATACATCTTTATATTCGTATGAAAAAACACAGTGCAATTTTTAAAAAATGGCACTTCAAGGTCATCAATATGAACCACGAATATCTAATGGCGTATAATTATTTTTCTCATGTTTGTATGCATAAGAGAAGGATGGATAGATTACCCATAGGTCGCGCGGGTTTTCGTGATTTCAGAATATAGTATAGACATTCTCCACTAGTCAATAGTTGTTGTGCTCAACGCTACTTGTGTAACGTATGTTCAAACTATCATATCATATATTTTAATAAAAAATTGAGCTTTGTTAATTGTAGACTTTGAAAGAGCACATATGCGATGTCGAAACATAGAGATGACTGCATTTCCAAGAAATCTCTTTTTTCAAATTCTAAAAGATTCAAGATAAACAAATGTCAACAAATTTAAACAAATTTGAACGTTTTTAAGCTATATTGAATTCTTTTTGAAAACATTATGCTGGTCGAAGTTGAATTGACATGATTTTAAAATGATTGTCGACATAATACAGATATAGAATATGTTACACTAAACAATTACAACATTTCTTAAAATACAATGTGTAAAAATAGCTCACTACAAGTTATTGCAAGCAATGAGCAAGTGTTATTCAGTGTAACGTCAAAGGCACCGTTTAAATATAGAATGAATGTTTACATAATATTGCCCAGTTACTATGCCACACCTATAAAACTGAAGAAAATAGTTCATTAACCCACTAGCGTGTGTTCAATATTTTATATTAAAAGCTAAATTGGTCTAACTATTTTTACTTTATAAAGGACAAAAATCTGTGTTATAATTATAACCAATATATTGATCTCACACTTTATTGTAATAAATAGGAATCTGTCTAAATTTTAATTCAAAGAACATCTATCCTATAAGTCCATTTCTTAGTAAATTACTAGTCATTTATAACAATTTACAATGATCAAATGCTTTACCATTAATTGCCTGATATTAATTTAAACTAGTTAAAGAAGTACACGAAAACACCAAAATAGCATATAAAATTACCTAAATAACAAAGAAGTATTTATAACCCTAAAGCTTCCCATCAAACTTTTACAAAAGTTCAGTGTTGCTTGCAAAATAACGTCTAATAAGTCCACAAATATTTATAAGACAAACATGTTATATCTTTCAAGGCCAACTAACATCGCGCAAAAGTTACAACAAAAATTATTATTCCTAGAAATTATCCCATAATTCAAAGCACAAGTTGCGACGTATATTTTAGCGTGTCTTCGGCTAATTCAGGAAGGTGGTCGGGTTTACCGTTTACTATATAATTTTGTACAAAATGACTATCATAGAAATAAAAGACTTGTTTGAATTTCAAATGAAATAATCATTTTAAAATTGTTAATTTAGAAATTCATCAAAAAGCTTTCCGATTTAATAAAAATAATTTCTAACAAAATAGAATAATATTGATAATTTTAGAAATGGATATTTAAGAGCAATGAATTATATATAAATAATAATTTGCGGCACAGTGCCGTGTACGTTAAAAAATTCAGCATAGTGGTAAAATAATTGGTAAATGCTCGACTGATACAAAACAGACTTTAGTGAAAAATAATTTATTATTTCACTGCACCTAATTAGCTATTTATTAACAACTAAAATGCCTGTCTCTAAAAAATCTCACAGCTGATAACTAAGACGTACACAACTTATGTGCTATTAATATACAAATAAAAATAATAGAAGGATTACAATACATAGGAATGAAAATATATTGCTATTTCGGGGGTCGATCACTCGGTTGTGTTCGCTTTGGCTTTTATAGTTTTATAAAACAATTTGAAGTAATCCCAGATATCAATTCAAAATACAAGAAACAATCCCACAACGATGTAGGAACGAATAAGTCACGCAAATTTGTAAATCTAATTAAATTAATTAATTAAACAAAATATGCCATGAAGTGAAATAATTAGAGTATTAAAATCGTTAATCAAAGAAAGTGAAAAATTAGCTGATTACAACACAATCAAGGCGATCGACACCTAAGAATAAGCAGAAAATTAACAAAATGCACTTATCTTTGACTTTGCTCTATCAACACTCACAGACATTACAACTCTCAATATTGTTGATATACGTAGGTAAAGGATTCTTCAAAACAGGAGACGAGAAGATAAAGAAAATCTTTAATTTAATCGAGAACTCACGAGGAGTTAAATGAGTAATATTTATTTTTTGAAAAAAAAACTCATCAATAAAATATGAAATCTCCATGAATTTGAAAAATAAAATAGAAACATCGGCCGTGTATTGGCCCTAAACTTTCTTTTACGTAGTCAGTATATTTTGATTTGATAGTATATAAATTAAAATATAAAATGTTTAAATTTAAAAGAAAATAATATCATTTATTATGACCAGTAAAATTGTAAAGTTAGATTATTGTCACATTTCTAAAAAAACATATGTATTTTAGATTTAAAATGTTCGATTCTATAGCAATATAAAGAAAATATAATTATTCATTACACATTATTAAAAATTATTATGGCCGGACATTTTTTAGTATTCAAATGAACTTTAAACCTTACAAAATATTTTCATATAATATTTTAAATTATTTACTAACCTTTGCAACGTTTTTTCACTAAACTTATTTGTGACACTGACAATAAATGTTAAATGTCAAAATATTTGAATATTTAAAACAATTGACATACATAGTAGATGCGATTTATTATATATAATTTCCCATACTTACGTAACTATGGCAATATCAATAAGATAAGATCTTGTAACTGGTACACTTTTTGAAGAAATGTTTCAAACAAAAGTTGTGCAGAATACTAATATCTTTCAATTTTATTCTAACTATATTTACTGCAAGTATAGCCGTTTCGGAGATATTGCAGAAATTGCAAAAAGTGAGTCAAATAAACATGCACTTCCGGTTTGAATATGCTTTTCAAAAATAGGAGGTTTTCCTCTCAGGCATATACAAATCTTATGTTTAAAGTTTCATAATTTTAGTTTCAACGGTGTAAGCTATAGAGCGCTCACAGCCACACACACACAGACGTCATTCCAAAAATAGTCAGACTTGATTCAGGGAAGGTCAAAAGGTACATTTCCGTTAAAATTTCGAGAATTTTTTTTTTCGTGATTACAATACTTACTTATTACTTCGTAAAAGAAAGTAAAAAGGACATATCAATTAAATTTATTTCCAATACTCCATGCTTCGCGTTGATGCGAACGATTGTTCGGGTTTTTCAAGGTTGTAATTGTTACTACAAAGTTTATAGCACTGACTGTACGATTGTTCAAATGTTCAAAATAGTATCTATAACACCATCGTTTGGTACAAAAATAAACTACAACTATATGTCACGGTTCCCCCTCCTCCTATGCTTCGTCTGTGCCACTACCTACTATCAGCAAGAGTGCAAGCGCACTAGAGTTGTCATTGAAGTCATTCGGAATATAATATCATAGTTTCGCTCAAATCGCTAACAAGAAAAATACAAGTAGACCTTTCGTACAAGGTATAGCAGTCTTTAGAAAAACGATTTTCTTTTACCTGGCCCTAACTGAACCTAAGTTTAGTCTAAGGTTGTTTTGTTCCGATTTAATGATCGCCCAACATGCCTATAGTCAATTTTAAACATATTATTCTTGATATACCGATGAATTAATAATATGTTAATGAGGTTAGTAGCTTTGGACTACTTCAGCACTCTAGAAGAACAAATATCTCTTAGCAACTTGTTTTTTAAATTCACAATATCTTTACACATGTTTATTTGTCAGTTTAAAAATATATTTGCCTGGAAAAACTTGACCTTTGTTTCAACGCATCATTGCCATTAATTATTACTAAAAAACTGAATTTGTTCAACAACGATTACGAATATATTTATTCTTACTTTGCATTTAAAAGGCATACATAGGCATGCAATGACATTGGTAAAATTTTTTTTTTTTAATTTTAGATGAAATAATTTCTTAAGTGGCAGTCCTGGTTTATATAACTTTATTTCAATGTTTCGATCTAGAGAATAGTTTAAAAGAGAGATTATTTACTCTGATCCAACTCCCATATAAAAAATTATATTTTAATATCAAATAGTTTATTTACAGAGTATTTTTTTTGTTAAATATTCGCTCAATATGGTGGAGTAGTACTATCAGGTCTTAATTGTTTTGTATGTACATCATCATACGCTATCGTAAAAATACTCTTTTTCTCTATCATTTGATTACATTTTTTTGTATCTTGGGATAGCGACGCCATAGCGATACCCGAATCGTAGTCTTCTTCAACACCATTTGTTTTAAGAGGGAGTTGTTGATCAATTTTATTGATAGAAGAATTATCTGGTTGTATTGCGCGACGTTGTGATTTCTCAGTGGTCTTAAATTGCATCACTGTATCATTTGGTTTAACAGGTATATGTTGCGATTTTACAGACACATTATTTGGATGTGATATTTCTACGGATGTAGATGTACTGATTGGAGCTAAATTTGTTTGCTTAATAGATTTGGGATGTTCATATCTGTATTTAGAGTGTTGCATTAAAGGGTGAAATGTAGAAATATGCTCATTTTTTTGGACATCCTTTTCACTTAAATTTGCAATTTTCACATTTTCCTTGTGAATACTTTTAACATTTCTTTCAGTAATGTTTTTCATATCGGTTTTATTTTCGGCTGGATAAATCTTTTTTATGGAACTAGATTTCACTGGTGCAAGTATATTTTTCGGAACTTTTTTTATTGTTTTGTTGATATTATTTGCATTTCCTTCAATTTCCATTTTCTTGGACTGAACTTCTTCCTTATTTCTGTACCACTGCATATATCGCGGAGTACTTTTAGTCCCCTCTACTTTCTTCTTATTATCTGCCGCTTTTTTGGAATTACTTTTAGGAGATGGTATATTTTTTAATAACAATTCAGAATTTTGTAAGTTATTAGAAGAGTTTATTAAATATTCATTAGCGCTATACTGTTTTTGATCACTTTGAATTTGTCCTTGTTTATGTTCAATTGTTTCAAATGAATTTGTAGATGACTCTTGTGTCATTGGAACATTTCGTTTTTCTTCCAAATCTATAGAACCATTATCGTTGTTTTGGGTGATTTTATTATTTAAGCTATCATCCGAGAATTCTTCAACCAATTTTACAGCATATAATTCACACTTGAAATCATCGGTATCGTAATCAGAATTGTTTATTTTAATTCTTTGACAATCTTTTTCATCACATTGTTCAAGAGATTCGGCAATTTCTAATAAAATATCTTTCTTTAAGGGCGATTTTTTTGAGTATTCGGTGTCGCGAATTTCATCTTGTGCAATAATTTCTTCGTTTCTCTTACGTCGCAATTTGCTAGTGCGTGTTTTATAATAGTTTTGTGTATCCTTATTAACTTTTTTCTCCGTATCCGTATCAATAGGTTCTCGTGGACTTTCACTCTCTTCTAAAATAGGCGTTTTAATTTGTCGTTTTACTTGTGTAACTTCATGTTTATCAGTATCTTTAGCACGTCGGTATTTATATTTTTTCCGTTTTTTAATCCAACGAATTCCATTAACATCATCACTTTGTTTAACGATATATAAATGAAAATCATCCTCCACGTCTTTGTCGCTCACTGAATCATCATTATCACTACGAATTTGTCGTCTTGGTGGTCGCAAATATTGCAGATCAGTTTGAGTGCTTATTGTACAATCAGTTTGTGTTGCCATCACAGAATGACCTGGAAGACTTTGAGTCTCAAAGTGGAGTTCTTCGCGTCGTACCATTTCGATTTGTTTTTGTTCAAGACGTTCCTTTTCTAACAGTATCTGTTTGAGTAATTCGTTTTGCTGCCGTAAAGATGTTTCTAGTAATTCTTGATTTATTAAGTTATATACAGTCTGTTTTGATTCTGGAATACTGGATGAGCTTAATTCAGAATCTTTTGTCGATAGCGAAGTAGTAGGTATTTGATTTGATTCAGTTAAATTTTGTTTTAATTCTTGTGCTGCAATTATAATACTAGGGGCATTTGAAGGTTGTTTCGATGAATTTTGTACTTCTTGTTGTTGCAACAATTGCTGTTCTATGAACCGTTCCATTAAAAGATGCTTTCCACTGTCGACTAAAATATATTGAGGCTGCTGCACTAAAGTAACAGGCCTATGTTGTTGCTGTTGTTGCTGCTGTGTAACACTTCTTTCATCATCTTGACCACCACGTGTTAAAAGACGAAGAATTTCCGTATTACCTTCGCGAATAAATAATTGTTCACGGCCGTCATTCAGAATATTTGACTGATCATATAGTTCGTGTTGTTGCCGAAAACTTCTTCGAAAACTGCCAGTATCTCCAAAATCCGTACGACGATACACCCTATCGGAACCACGTTCCAATTCATGTCTTTGTATAGATTCTGTTTCTAGATCTTCGTCTACGTGCATTCGCTGTGTCATATCTCTGGTTGGAGAGTTGTAATCACCCTTATCATAATCTTCAATATACATATCACGTTCATTTAATTTACATTGGCGGTTTTGCAGTTCACGATTGTATATGACATGTGGTCTATCATGTAAACTTCTAGTTTCATCGATATGTCTTGACCTGTACGCGACATCACTATTTATCACTGCAGCTCGTCCGTTCAATATTTCGTTAACATCATCACCTTGTCGCAAAGTTATTCTTTCTTTTATACTTTTATTTCGTTTGTTAAATTGTCTGTTTGTAGGTTGTGATCGTACATCAGCCATGTCCGCACTCCATGCTTCTTTCCGGATAGAATGGATAGATTTGTTACCCTTTGCAAAAGTTTTATCCTCTATCACTAAATGTACGTTATCATCAACTGAATTTACACGTATAATTCGTTTTTTTGGTGGCATATATAGTGGACATCCGACGCATATACAGCATAAAATTAAAGTTATTAATGCAATTATAATAAGAAGCGCAAGAAACATCAATAACCAGAATAAAACATTACTCTCTGCTCTGTATGGTTTCTGTAAATAAGAAATCTTAATGTAAGTACAACTGTTGGTAATATTAAATAGTAAGAATTTCCTTACATGTGTATCTTCGGTATAAGTGTTGCCAATTACTACGGTGCGATTGCGTCCTAATTTATTTTGCAATTGACTAATATCAATAACCGAATTTTTACTATAAGTTACACTTGCAACTACAACACTCCTAAAAATTATAAAATAAAATAACAAACAACATTCACATCATAGCCATTACGTTCACAAATGAATTCACCTGCCAATACTCGTGTCACCGGCAGTGACATCGGTAGCTGTAATTTCTTCGCCGTAGTATGGTCTAATATCTTGAATAGTGACTTTTCCACCAGTGATCGCAGCTAATGTTTCTTGCGTGCGTTGATGATCTGGATGAATGCCTGCCACCAATGAAAAGCATTGTACGGGCTCGCGACTCAGGTGGATATACATTGATCTGACACGTCGACCAAAGATGCGGCACTCCAAGATCATATACACGCGCTGTTAACACGTATATCTCAGCTTCGCGTTTATTACGCGAAGAGTGCGTTGGACCCTCCCGTAATATTAACTCGCCAGTAATATCGTTAAGTATAAATCGATTTTCGTAATTACCGTTAGTCAACTCATAACGCACTATATTGTTAGGGGCGCTAACATCATTGTCAGTGGCTTTTATGTATGCTGGGAAAGTAAAATTCGTCAAATTTGAGTTAAGGATAAATTCATATAATGATCGTTCAAATTGCGGAGTTTCATCATTAACATCTATTAATCTTATAATTAGTGGTACGATTGCTTTATTGCCTGTCCCATTTGCATCAGTCGCCTCCACGTGCATCCGGTGCTCTATACTCACTTCGCAATCGAAACCGTGACTATTCGTTGCAATTGTAATTATACCAGTTTCTGGATCTAAGTCTAATGATGTATTTAAATGACCTAGTATTTGTGTGTATCTTACACTGCCAAATATGGTCGTGTCGGGATCAATGGCTGTAACCTTTGTTATCCGCGTTCCGGCTGTTGCATTTTCTGCGAATTCTGCAAAATACTTTTTTTCTGCAAATATGGGAGCATTGTCATTTAAGTTGTTCAAAAAAACAATAACGTCCACAGAACTTGATAAATTACTGATTGGGCCTAGTTCTTCTGCAATAATCTAAAAAATAATTTACATTTTATACATACTTTGGGTCATATATTTAATTTTGTCTATACCTTGAAACGAACGGTTTTTGTTGTTTCGTAATCTAGAAGTGTGTTGTCCCTAACATTAATAAGAAATGTTATGTGACGTTCGCCTACAGTTGGTGATATCTCGAAAGTCCCATTGTTATTCTCCAACGTAAGAGAAAATACTCCGTTTTTACCCATATCATCGTCTCTTACTTCTGGTACATAAGGATTCGCAAATAAAAGTGTGTTTCCTTGTGGAGCATTCTCATCTATACGTGCTATATAACTAGAAAAGAGAAAACAATACCTAGGTTAAGACTTTTTATTTTATTTTTCATAAATCAGTGCTTTAACTATAATTTAATAAGTATTTCAAAAACAAGTTCGGGAAAACTGAGTCTTTAGGGGCCTCACTGACATTTAGCAAAAAAACACAAAACCGCTGAAAGATAGTTCCAAATAATTCATCGAAAGGATTTTCTTGATCTGCCTCTATTAATTAATTTTTTTTCTTGCACCCAGAATACGGTATCATCCAATAATTTAAGTTTTAGTAGTTGGGACGCCGACGGTTCGTCGCTTACTGCCAATGCTGGTAAAACAACTTTATTTGAGTAAAGACTCTGTAGACATAAAAAATTACTGCCCCAATGTGTTTTTCCTGCTAATTTGAGAGAAATGTTAATATTTTTCTCTTTGCCAATTTTAACAAGTTGAGCTTGAAGAATATGGCTATGCTTAATTGTTTTTACAATGTGTGTAGCAATGGACATGAAGGCTTTGACTGACTGTGAATGTAATATATCATTACATAAAAGGTGCAGCAAGTAAGCAATGCATCCTAAGGGTAGAATATGATAAAAAAAATCTTTTAATATGTTAAAAGCTGCTCTCATGTAGCTGCATTATAATAACGAAAAATTTGTCGATGCCGTATTTTTCCATTACTGCTTGCATTTGTCCAGACAAATAAACATTATCGTGTCTATTTTATTTCGAAATAACAAAATCTACAAGCAAAGGTTCAGGTTTGGAGATCATAAAATTAATAATAGACTCATTTCTGGGATTACTCCAACCGTCGCATTGCATATGAAATTTTTTTGCATTATTCAATTTTTCTTTTATATCTGATTGCATTGCTGCGTATTGAGCGTCTAAGTAAGTTGTTGCTACACGATATCTATATGGTAATGTAAACGATGGTCTGATTTCACTGAAGAAGTGAATCCAAAGAGGGTGATCTACCATAGATAGCGGAGCTCCACTAATAACTAGCGCTTTTGCGAGAGATTGATTTAAATGTTCAGGAAAATAATAATAATATATATGTATGTATGTATGTACACATTAATGGAAAATAGAATTATAAACAAATTGTAAACTACATAAAAATAATAAAAACTAGACGATGAGTATTGTGTGGTTCCTTATTTACATTTTCGGTTGTATTCATGTGATCCATAAAAGATTCTAGCAACAACGGCGTTCGACTTGTTGATTGTTTTTTTGATACTGTTGAGGTTGATGTTTGTGTATCAGTACTACTACTAGTAGCTAATTCTTCTCTGCTAGAACTGTTCATTGGCATTGAAGCGGTGCTGATTGGAGTTCGTGGACTTGATGTTTCTTGAGCATTTGTTTTTGTACATTTAGTGTTACTAATAACCTTTTTAAGTTCTGGCGGACACTTCAATACATGATTTGATATTTTTTTTACATTCGAATGCAAATAATTCTTCCCATAATATTTACAAACTACACCCTTTCCTGTAATCTTAAAAAATCTCTCGCTGCGTTTTTCTTTTCACCATTTTATTACACATTAACTGGCACACTGACTACGAGACAATTTGCGCTAGACTGAAGAGCTTGTCTATTCCAGCTCAGGTGGCGTCAGCGAATAAACATGCTCTCTGAGTCCCGCATGACGCATCGCATCGTGTTGCGTCGTAGTTCGTAAAAACACAATTATATAAATACCCAATTTTCGGTGGGTATTTACACCTCGGGTAAAAACCTGGGTAAATACCCAAATCATATTCACCTACCCACTAGGTATTTACCCAACTCACATCACTAACCACGTCCCTAAAAATTTAAGATTTGTATATCGCCCGCAAGAAAACCTTCTATTTTTGAAAAGCATATTCACACCAAAAGTATTTCTTAACTATATCAATTTTTTATTGTTTCAGCAATATTTCCAAAACAGCAGCTCTTTTAGCAAATATAAATAAATGTTATTAATTTTATTGTTAACTTTCTTATACGCGTATGTGTGGGCGCGTGTGCGTGCGTGTGTGTGTGTGAGAGAGTGTGTGTGTGTGTATGCGGGCGCGTGAGCGTATGCGTGTATGTGTGCGTATGCGTGATGTGTGCGTGTGTGTGTGTATGTATGTATGTATGTGTGTGTGTGTGTGTGCGTGGCTGCACTGTGTGTGCTTGTTTTGCATTTTTGCGGTTTCTGCAATATCTCCTAAACGGATGCACTTACTGTAAAAATGCTACCTTGGAAATTTTCCTTAACAAGTGTACCAGTTACAAGAAATTGTTATTGAAATATTTACTTTTCTTATTTACGAATATATATATATATAGTATATATATATATATATATATATATATATATATATATATATATATATATATATATAGTATATATATATATATATATATATATATATATATATATATATATATATATATATATATATATATATATATATATATATATATATATATATATATATAGATATATATATATATATATATATATATATATATATATATAATAGATATATATATATATATATATATATAATATATTATATATATAGATATATATAATATATATATATATATATATATATATATATATATATATATATATATATATATATATATATATATATATATATATATAGTATATATATATATATATATCTATATATATATATATATATATATATATATATATATATATATATATATATATATATATATATCTATATATATATATATCTATATATATATATATCTATAAGATATATTATATATATATATATATATATATATATATATATTATATATATATATATATATATCTATATATATATATATATATATATATCTATATATATAGTATATATATATAATATATATATATATCATTTCGGATTTTTATAATTGAATAATAACGATATAATCTTACTTATCATTTGCAAAATATGGTGGTTGACTGCCTCGTTCTCCTAATATGAATGCTAATTGCACAATAGTTGACATTGCTTCTGGTTCGGTTCGGCGTAATCTCACCTCTTCTGCAACTACTGTTAGTATTATTGGATCTCCGACATGGGATATGGCGGTGATATCATCTAAGGGTCGCGCTAGCGTTATATCCCCTGCGAAAAACAAAACAATTATAGCCACTAGCTTGAAATTAACTAAACACAAACTAATGTGTTCTTGCTCTACTTATGTAATATATTCCTCGATCAATAGGTGCTCATGCCAAAACACCATGCAGCTTCTTTGAGCAGACCTTTAAAATAACGAGGATTGCTGACCTAGTATATGGTTTCTACACGCAATCCTTTACCGCATATATTAAACATCGGCCATGTGTTGGCCCTAAACTTTCTTTTACGTAGTCAGTATATTTAGATTTGATAGTATATAAATAAACATCGGCCATGTATTGGCCCTAAACTTTCTTTTACGAAGTCAGTGTATTTTGATTTGATAGTATATAAATTAAAATATAAAATGTTTAAATTTAAAAGAAAATATTTTCATTCATTATGTCTAGTAAAATTGTGGTAAAGTTAGATTATTGTCAGATTTCTAAAAAAACATATGTATTTTAGATTTAAAATGTTCGATTCTATAGTAATATACAGAAAATATAATTATTCATTACACATTATTAAAAATTATTATGGCCGGACATTTATATTTATATATAATATTTTAAATTATTTACTAACCTTTGTAACGCTTTTTCACTAAACTAATTTGTAACACTAACAATAAATGTTAAATGTCAAAAATAGTCAGACTCGATTCAGGGAAGGTCAAAAGATGTATTTCCGTTAAAATTTTGAGAATTTATTTTTTCGTGATTACAATACTTACTTATACTTCGTAAAAGAAAGTAAAAATGTCCGGCCATAATAATATTTTCTTTATACTACTATAAAATCCAACATTTAAAATCTAAAATACATGTTTTTCTTTGGAAATCTGACAATAAACTAATTTTACAGTTTTATTGGACAATGAATGAAAATAGTTTCTTGAAATTTAAACATTTTATATTTTTACTTTCTTTTACGAAGTATAAGTATTGTAATCACGAAAAAAAAAATTTCTCGAAATTTTTACGGAAATACACCTTTTGACCTTCCCTGAATTGAGTCTGACTATTTTTGGAATGACGTCTGTGTGTGTGTGTGTGTGTGTGTGTGTGGCTGTGTGCGCTCTACAGCCTACACCGTTAAAGATACAAGTATGAAACTTTAAACTTAAGATTTGTATATGCCTGGGAGGAAAACCTCCTATTTTTGAAAAGCATATTCAAACCGGAAGTGCATGTTTACTTGAGTCATTTTTTGTAATTTCTGCAATATCTCCGAAACGGCTGTACTTACAATAAATATAGTTACATTAACATTCAAAGATATTAGTATTCTGCACAACTTTTGTTTGAAACATTTCTTCAAAAAGTACCAGTTACAAGATCTTATCTTATTGATATTGCCATAGTTACGTAGGTATGAGAAATTATATATAATAAATCGCATCTACTATGCATGTCAATTGTTTTAAATATTCAAATATTTTGACATTTAATATTTATTGCCAGTGTTACAAATAAGTTTAGTGAAAAAGCGTTACAAAGGTTAGTAAATAATTTAAAATATTATACGTATATAAATATAAATGTCCGGCCATAATAATTTTTAATAATGTGTAATGAATAAATATATTTTCTGTATATTACTATAGAATCGAACATTTAAAATCTAAAATACATATGTTTTATTAGAAATCTGACAATAATCTAACTTTACAGTTTTACTGGACAGAATGAATGAAAATATTTTCTGTTAAATTTTAACATTTTATATTTTAATTTATATACTATCAAATCAAAATATACTGACTACGTAAAAGAAAGTTTAGGGCCAATTCATGGCCGATGTTTTTTTTCGTGATTACAATACTTACTTATTACTTCGTAAAAGAAAGTAAAAATGTTGGTAATGTCCTGAATTTCATTTGATTTTGCGCATAAGATATGTTTTAAATTTAACAGTCGAGATTATAATGAAGGAATTAATACTTGAGGACTTGAAATCAATAACATGCTAAGTGCCAAAAAATGAAAAATTGAGTTAATCCCGGAATAACGTACTAAGTGCCAAGCTCAATAATATGCAAAACGTGCTATGTTCCTCGCTGAATCCTAATAGGTCAAAGAAAATCCGATAGATAGCGAGTGTGGTATCCGCCAGGACTTTGTGGTGAAATAACGTGATAAGTGCCAAAAACCGCCGACTGTTGATAGTGAGTCTTCTGCATTCTATTTATACCCAAAATTCTTATCTAAAATATTCTTTTTTTTTTACTATTTTCTACACTATACAGTCGGTGACACTATGTTGTTTAGTGATTTGCTAATTATCCAACACGTGTTATATTTTGTTTGGGGGAGCGAGATATATTAGCGCAGTTCTTAGCTTTGTGACAATTACAAAGTTGTAACTGCAAATAATGAAAATATTCTATGGTTTAAAAGAGGACAAATGCAATAAATACAAATGAAATTACAATCTACTTGGGATTTACGGATTCATATTCCATTTAATAGCTATTAACCTTATTACATGCTAAACAACACACCGTACGACTGCTATTAGGAAGTACTTTATGAACCGACGGGTTCGAGCATTAAATATATCATAATCATTAATAAAATCTACTAATAAAACGTAGCTTTTTGGTCTTGGCGGACACAATAGTCATGAATAAATGGCCGTAATAAATATTATATCTGCATATCACAAGTATTGGTAAAATCTGGGACAAATATTACCTTTTATTTATTTCAATTTGAATAATTTGCAAAGCAAATTCAAATTATAGATGCATAGACGTATGGCGATACACACTTTAATATAATGAAAGTGGTGTCAAGGCATCGGATCAATACCTGATTCCGCACATATTTAACAAGAAAACGCCACTATGGCATGGCATGTTCGTGCTTAATCTTATATAGATATGCTTGGTAATGTTCTTAGAACGCAATGCAGACATGCAAACTTAAGGATCATGAGGTGATTGGAATTAACCTAAAAAAAAAAATCATCAAAGGTAAGTCTTTCATCGCTCGTCTGAGGGCCAACGATAAAGCAGAGCCCATCCCAAAAGTGAAGATGCGCACATGGAGGGCATGCTAGGGAGACATGGAAGCATTCCAGCCTAAAATCCGTTACGCGCGCTCGGAAATCCTCTCGCTCTTCGTCAAACGATGTGAAATGCGAGTGACGGACAATTAGTAAGTAGAGCGACCGACCTAAATCCTCCAGAGGACTGAATTCATCTTCAATGGAATTCAGTTTTAAGAGGACGCCATTGTAACAAATCAGGCTAGTTGCGTAGTTCAGATTTGCTAGCCGCGACATACTTAGTCAGGATTTGTTAGCCTTGTCGGCTGTTTGGATTTAGGTCAGAACTGAGTATATAACATGACTGTCGTGTGACAATCGGGATCTCGGCCTCGGTCTCAGTTCAGGTTGCGGTTTAGTACGTAATCATTGTTAAATATTAAGTATTGTAGTTCTAGTATTTTACTGAGTCTTTTCTGTTTAAATTCATTTGTGTTTTATTTTACGATTCTTTACGTTTTATTAAATTATTATTTTGTTAAATAATTTGTGACTTACGTACTATCCCGATCCCTAATTACAAAGTGTGTGTAAGCTGATTCCACCTAACCACAACATCCAGGTGCGTATAAAGGGATATCGCTCCAACGCCATATAGTCATGGAATAGATTACGCTGATTAAGTCCTTGAAAATTTCTGAATTATGAATAAAATCGCGTGCAACAATGTAACCGCTAGTGAATAAAAATTTTCCTTTGACAATTCCATGTATGTCCATGATAAATTTCTTTCAAGGATTTAATTACTTAAAAAAAATTGGAAAGCCATTGATCTTGAAATTTTAAAGTACAAGCAAATTGTTATAATTTAAAGAAATTAAAAAAATTATGAGGAGATAATAAGGAAAAAGAATGAATAAATTAATTAAATATTTTACCATTCGTTTCAGAAATATTGAAAAACGGTGTGAATGGATTCCCTTCAGAAACTAAGCCGTATCGTATATCTCGTGGATTGCCTTTGTCTCCGTCTTCAGCATGAACTCGTACCACGATATCTCCAGGAAGTAGGGAATTGTTTAGACGCGTAATTGGTGGCGCTAATGTAAATATCGGTGGCATATCTTGTACATCTACAACTACCACAACTATCTCCACACCAGCTATATTCCTTGAATCTTGGCCAGGCTCTGCATATGCATCCTTTGCAACATAAATACTTTTATAAATGTTGGCATTGCAATTATAAGTCACAAAAAAGTAGGTCAATTAATAAATTTACTTACATTCCCAAGAACAGTTAAGTGATAGGTTGCCTGTTTCTCATAGTCGAGAGGCCCAAGGAGAAATATAGTACCTTCTGTTTCTTCCAATGAATTTAATCGTTGCCGAATCGCAAACAATGGTGATCCCTGTTGGCATAAACAAAATTTGTATGAACAACAAAACGTTTTGCCGTGATTTACAAATAAATATCATTGCAACTACAATAATATTTTGTACGCATATTTATATTGTTTGTGCAGTTTCTCAGGTTTGGTGGTAGAAATTATAACAGTTATGTAGTTATTTAGTTGTTTCCCGTATGAATTTAGCACAAGGTTGGTGCAAAAGAGTAAAAAAGACTGAGTGTATGATTCGAATAAAATCTGCTCGTTTACAGTGTGAGTCAGTTAAGGAAGAATATGCATGTAAGTTGAATGTTGCTTTGTCTGCGTTTATTTCAAATTATGATTGTGATATAAATGCGATTTGGAATGAGTATAAGAAGGCAGTTGTAAGGTGTGCGACTGAAGTATGTGGTGTTTCAAGAGTAGGTGCACGTATCCAGAGTGGCTGGTGGAATGAAAGGGCAAAAGAGGCTGTACGTAGAAAGAGTGAAGCATACCTTAGTTATTTGAATGTCAAGGATATGCCGAGTGATGTTCATGACGCTTGCTTGACTGAATATAAATTGTTGAAAAGAGATACGAAAAGGATTGTGAATGAGAGCAAGATGAACATGGAGAAACCTTTGAATGAAAAGTTGATGTCTGATTTTATCTTCAAGGGTGTAGGCTGTAGAGCGCATACACACAGAGACACAGACACACACACACATCCACACACAGACGTCATTCCAAAAATAGTCAGACTCGATTCAGGGAAGGTCAAAAGGTGTATTTCCGTAAACATTTCGAGAAATTTTTTTTTCGTGATTACAATACTTACTTATTACTTCGTAAAAGAAAGTAAAAAGAAAAACATCGGCCATGTATTGGCCCTAAACTTTCTTTTACGTAGTCAGTATATTTAGATTTGATTGTATATAAATAAAAATATGAAATGTTAAAATTTCAAGAAAATATTTTCATTCATTGTCCAATAAAAGTGTAAAGTTAGTTTATTGCCAGATTACCAAAGATAACATACGATATGTAATTCAGATTTTAAATGTTGGATTTTATAGTAGTATAAAGAAAATATTATTATTTATTACATATTATTAAAAATTATTATGGCCGGGCATTTTTTAGTTTTCAAATTAACTTTAAACCAGAGAAAATATTTATATATAATATTTTAAATTATTTACTAACCTTTGTAACGCTTTTTCACTAAACTAATTTGTAACACTAACAATAAATGTTAAATGTCAAAATATTGGAATATTTAAAACAATTGACATGCATAGTAGATGCGATTTATTATATATAATTTTCCATATCCATGTAACTATGGCAATATAAATAGGATAATAGCAATTTTCTCGTAACTGGTACACTTTTGAAGAAATGTTTCAAACAAAAGTTGTGCAGAATACTAATATCTTTCAATGTTATTCTAACTGTTTTTACTGCAAGTATAGCCGTTTCGGAGATATTGCAGAAATTGCAAAAAAAAGTCTTAAGTAAACATGCACTTCCGGTTTGAATTTCAAAAATAGGAGGTTTTCGCCCCAGGCATATACAAATCTTAAGTTTAATGTTTCATAATTTAATCTTCAACAGTGTAGACTTTAGTGCACACACACACACACATACACACAGAGACGTCATTCCAAAAATAGTTAGACTCGATTCAGGGAAGGTCAAAAGGTATATTTCCGTTAAAATGTCGAGTTTTTTTTTTTCGTGATTACAATACTTACTTATTACTTCGTAAAAGAAAGTAAAAATTATAATTTCTCAATTTTGTTTCATCTGATGATGATTTTTTTTTAAATCGAAAGCGGTAGATGGTTTATATATAAATAAATAAATAATTAAGTAAACAAATTAATTTATTATTTTGTGTTACAGGGACTGCAAAAAAATATTATGAGGACGCGCGGGCTTGAATAGAAACATGGTGGTCATAATAAGGCCAAATTTCTTGGTAAAACCAATTCAGACATACAAAATAATATTATTCAAACATTTCAGCAGACAAAGAAAACAATAACTTCAATTTATATGATTAATGCATATTAATAAACATATGACTTAATCTAGACAAAACTTATATGCGAGGTTCTTTTATGTGGCTATATACGAAAATTGTGAGTAACGAAATATCAGTATGTTAGATTATTATTTACTCGACTGTTTGAATATTTGATAGTTACTAAACCATTTTACGTGACAAGCAAATAGCTTTACTTTCAACTGATTATTTTAAACAACAATAGCTTAAGCTACAAAGTTAACCGTGTAACTGTCAAGTCAGATATATGCAGCTGCTTCAAAACGCAGTCATCGCATAAACCTTAAAAATACTTTCTGAAGTTCAAACCATAAGCAGCTCCAATAATACCTAAAATAGTGAAATAAACGTTGCGTCTCACGGTCATGTTGGTATTGTTTGTTGTATATTTAAAGTAATGTCCTTTTGTAATGCTCGCGTTAAAGAAAGCGGTTATGAATGATGGATCTGCATGGATTTCAAGGATTATAATGGGTGGATGTGGGTGAGTTGTTGAGGTTGGTTTGGTTCCGCGGCGTCGTGAAGTAGTGTAGTTGTCAGTTTCTGTTGAGTTTTTTTATTCGTGTTGTCGTTCGTGTCTGAAAGTACATGGTATGATTTATGCGTCTCAGCCCGTATTACCTGTTTGGGTGTCTAGTCGTTTATTTGGGTAGTCTGAACAGGATTTCGTTGTCAGTGGAGTCGTCTCTAGGTCGACCCAGTCGAGCTCGAGCTGGTGATTTTGCGGGCATGTGCGTTGGCTCTGGTTTCTTGTATGCCTCTTTGGGACGGCTTGTATTCCAGGGTTTTATCGTTTGACTTATCAGGAATTTATGGGAATCCGTCTGGCTTTTCGGACTTAAGTCCATGGCAATTTCAGCTGTGGATATTGAAGGTTGGGACTGCTTTGAGCAGCTAGTTTAGCTCTGGTTTTTGGCATCTTGTATTTCGGTATGCGTTTTTGTAGCTCGATTAAAATAATGCAATCGGGACCGTCCCTAGGAGGATTGCATTTAAGGTTACTGTGGTAGTTAGATCTGTTCTTGGTACTCTCATATATTTAGACACAGTATAAATTATCACTCACAAACTATGTTTTTAACACAAGGTTAAAAATAAGGCACTTTGACGCGAGGCACTGGTTTTCGTTTTCTAGCTACTTAACTTAAAGCAAGTAGAATCGAAATGCAGGCAAGCGATCTATTTGCGCGGCTATAGTGTTTGATGCTAGACGCTCACCAAAAAAAGGCATAACTTCGTCACATTATAGTTGTAGTAAACAATTTGTATGTTCTCTAACGATATGCCAAACTATGTCTAAATTTAAACGTAATTATCGTAAAAGAGTTTAAAAGTGTACTCATAATAGCCGTTGTCAGCCATCGCCAGTACATATTCACTGACTTGATTTGTATATAACCTGTTCCGGAAACAACGTGAACAAGAATAGAGACAGTTTTTAAATTCGCTATAGACAAGACCAGTATATCCTGAATATATTGATGTCTAGTATATAAAAACACGTACGGTAGTTTAAAACTGGATAAGATATTCATTGAACTAAATGTAACGAGCTTATTTTTATCTACTTAAAATGCAAGTAGTATTTTTGATAATAATATATAAATAAACATATGGTATCGAGCACATTTGATGTTTTCTAAATTGAAATTTTAGATTTTTTTAAAATTTAATTAGCTGAACTTGCAAATTATGTTCACCACATTCTTTTACTAACACTAGATAATATAACTCTCAACTGAACCTACTACCTTTCACACTATAGTCGTTATATTTGATGACATATCGTTTGTTACATTGTGTTTATGTGCGTGAGTGTGAAAGTGAGTGTAAGTGTATGTGGTAGTGTAAGTGTAAGAGTGTGATGTGCGTGTGAATTATAACAAGTCAGTATCGATTTTATAACTGAGAATTTGCTCAGCCATAAAATTTGTCATTAATGGAGAAAATTGTTGATGTATTTTATTGGTTCCTAATTACAATTCGTTCACCTTTTGATCACATTTTATTGCCAGAGGTTTTCTGATATGTATACATAAATTTTACGGATTTTTTTTTTAAATACGAAATTTGGCTTACCCATAGCTCCATATACACAGGTTTCGTGAATCTTGGATTTTTGCGTGCCACAACATAATCCAAATCCGTACCACGCTTAGAATCCTTAACACACAAACAAGAGTCATATAACAACAGTGAATTACTTTCAGAACACATATAAAGTAGGCTATTTAACCATCCACTAGTCGCGCCGGGTCTCACAGATCCACCAACCTTTATTTTGTGATTCATTGACAAGAGCGCGACTAGTGGAATTCATAATAAAGGTAAACTTTGGCTTCAAAATCAGAAAAAGAAGAATTTAAATGAGTATTTTATTTACTCAGCGATTTACAATTTTACAATTCCAAAATTGAATTTAACGCATATTTAAAATTGAATTTCATTTAATTTATAGTAAAAATTACATATAAAGACGATATCACACGAGAAAGATTGGCAACGGCTATTTTTCTGAAATCAAATTAATTAAATTCACTCCTTTAGTGCAAGTCACTGTTTTTATTGTGAAGCAGTGAAATCATAACTATAATTATGAAACAACATTGGGCCGAATTCAGCACTTTATTAAACTCGTCTTTAAGCCTTGTTCAACTAATGAAGGTATCAGCTCTTAATGAAGGTCTTAGTTACAATCATATTCAGCACTCTTTTTTAAGTGTTCTTTAATAAAAGATACACATATTAAAAATATGGTTCAGCGACAGTACGGCCGCCAGCTAAATTCAATTTTCAAACAAGTTTTTGAGGTTAAGACAGTGCAAATTGTATTAAATTAATTAACATAAACGTAAGTATTGTTGTAAAAACCTTATTGAAAATATAATGTGCATAATAGTATGCAATTAATTTCTTTACTAATATTTTAGATGTCAAGAAACAAACGGAAAACGGGCAAAAATTGCCGGAATTGCAGTTTTGAAGCTATTGCCATGAAAACCTGTGGCTTGGCTTGCACCATGTAAATCACCTTTAATAGTCGTAAATAAATGTTATTCATGAAATGTATTTACAAATAAAATTATCACCTTCGCAAAATATCGTAATGTTATCAACACTTGAAGAAAAGCTGTAGCATTTATTTGTTGTGTCGTCATTCGTTGGAAATCATATCAATCACAAATTTTACCGTGTCTTCGAACAGACAACGCGCTCGGACGTACTGCCTACTAGTGCATAAAAGCTACAGTGTGATCTCGCGCGTGTTCGTGTGTGATACCAAAGTAAACACACACATAAAAATCTAAATAAACTTATTCACTGCAATATATAATAAAATATATCTACAAAAATACTTTAATTAAAAACTGAGCTCTTCAAACAATTATTCTAAAAAATCATGTCGGAGACTAGTGGCGGCAAGGGCCTAGTAACCACTGCTCTACTAATACTGCGACCACCTCCATTAAAACTTCATACACACAATCAACATACTGCATGACTAACCCAATTGCCTCATCAATACAAAACACTCCACACAACAAAACAAATACCACTATTGGTGCTTCCACAGCGAGCTCGCGCGCAAGTCCATCACATGACTACTTCAATAGTGGCTCAACCTGCTGCTGGCAAGTAATCCAAGAAAGAGGCGCAAGAAAGAGATATAGAGAAGAAGAAAAAAATAACCCACAACAAGCTCTAAAAAAGGCAACTTCAAAAACAACAAAAATGGAAATAATAAAACTCTAACTGTGAACAGATTTTCAGTTCTAGAAGAAGAAATTACAACACAGCAGTCTCAAGAAGCCCAACGGCCCGGATACAACCAAGAACATAAAGCACCTCCTGTCGACATACATGACATAGCTGACTATCGCAGCGTGCATATAAGCCTAGAAACCGTCCTCCAGACACAAGAGTTTATCTATAGAACACTAACCAAAAATGTTCTCAAGGTAAATACAATATCAGCAGATACTTATCGCAAGCTTATCCGCTGCCTAGACAAGAAAAAAGTTGCTTACCACACATATGAGCCCAGACAAGAAAGACAGCCTACAGAGTAGTGATTAAACACTTACACCATTCTATCTCAACTACAGAAATACAAGAAGCTCTTGCGGGACACGGTCTAGAAATCCACATTGTTATTAACATCAGAAGCTGGAAAATAAAACAACATTTGCCATTATTCTTTGTAAACCAAGAACCAAACGAAAATAACACAAAAATATACAATATTACATATATGCTAGGCACCAAAATCATCGTAGAAGCACCAAGAAAGAAGAAAGGTATCCCACAGTGCATGAGATGTCAAGAATATGGCCACACAAAATCGTACTGCACTAAACCCCACTACTGTGTTAAATGTGCAGAAAATCTTCCAACAAAAGACTGTAGCTCACTTTATTTTGTGTTGGAGTACCTCGATTCCCATCGGGGATGTTTCGTGTTAAAATCGCCACCAGCTATGAATCTATTTCCAAGAAGCTGAAAATATAGTTCAAACTGGTTTTACTTAATTGAGTGTCTTGGGGGGCAAGTACACTGCAGCTACAACTAGTGATCCATTAGTTTCTCTTATTCTTATGTTTGTTGCTTGTAAGTATTTTGTGTCATATTTGTCTATTTCGTAGTCTGTGACTTTTTCACTGTCAATAACTGCAGTACCCGCATGGGCGGTTTTGTCTGGATGGTTCCTGCAATATGTTTTATATTTGTGGATGTTAAAACATGTTGACAAAACCGCCCATGCGGGTACTGTAGTTATTGACAGTGAAAAAATCACAGACTACGAGATAGACAAATATTCTTAGATGATTATCCATTGCTTTGGTTGTTGATTAGTGTGGAAAGCATATTAATGACCATGCTATTTTGATTTATGAGCTGGTTAAATACCGTTTCAGACCGGAAAACTCACCTACTGGCCAACGGACACAGTCAAAGTTCCAGATGCACTAGACTTCTTCGTTACAAAAGGTTTGTCACCAAACTATATCGACGTAAGTGAGTGCTTCGACCTGTCCTCGGACCACTCTCCAATCATAGCTACTGTCGCATTAAAAATTTCCAAAAAATATAACAAAAGACCCAGCCTCTCTAACAAAAACACAAACTGGTTGAACTTTAAAAATTATTTTCAAGAAAACATCAACACCAATATACCACTTCAATCCGAAAACGATCTTTACTCGGCAGACAAAAATCAAGCAAGGTTCATACAGGAAGCTGCTTAGAATTCTACACCCTCAACAACTCCAAAAAAGGACACTACCATGAATTTACTCTTACACATTAGAAACAAAATTGTCGAGAAAAGAAAAGCTAGACGAAAATGGCAGCTAAATAGACACCCAAGCGACAAGAATATTCTCACCAAACTCGGTAAAGAAATCAAAGAAACTCTACTCAAAATAAGAAATGACTCGTTCCAAACATATATTAGTAACCTATCATCCTACGCTGACAAGGAGTACTCGCTGTGGAGAGCAACCAAAAGATTAAAAAGGCAAACTTAAAGAGTTCCCCCAATCCGAAAAAAAATGCCACATTGGCAAGATCAGAGGCAGAAAATGAGGAAACCTTTGCTCAACATCTATTTAACACATTCAAACCAAATCCATCACAGACAACAATCGACAAAGAAAATACACTCCTAGCATATCTAGACACTCCTTTACAATTATTCCCACCAATCAAGCACTAGACCATTGCAGAATTAAATGAAGAAATCCGTCTCCTGAACAATAAAAATCCCCCAGATATGCCCTGATAACTGTAACTATCCTTAAAACCCACCCGAAAAAAGCTCTTGTTGCAATAACACAAATATTCAATGCCGTTATCCGAATCCAATACTTCCCCATACTATGGAAATTTGCCCAAATTATTCCCATACAAAAACCAGGCAAACCTGCTCACAAAACAACATCATATAGACCCAAATCTCTACTCCCTACCTTATCTAAACTTCTTCAAAAACTAATCCTTAAACACCTAAAACCCATCATTGAAAAGAACAATCTGATCCCAAAACACTAATTCGGAATCAGAAACCAACATCCAACTGTGGATCAAGTCCACAGAGTTGTCAAAGAAATAGAACAGGCTCTTGAAAAGAACAATACTGTTCAGCCGCCTTCCTTGACATCAGCCAAGTCTTTGATAGAGTTTGGAAGCCAGGCTTACTCTATAAAATAAAATATACTCTACCTCACTAATATTACCTAATATTCAAACCATAAGTAAGCGAAAGGTATAACTAAGTGAGCCACGAAGGAAGCTTCTCCAAACACTACCGAATAAACGCCGGAATACCACAACAGCGCGTCCTGGGACATGTCCTGTACCAGATATACAGAGCAGACCTACCCTGCGTGGCATATTCAAGCCGGAAGTTCATGTTTAATTGAGTCACTTTTTGCATATCTTCGAAACGGCTGCACTTACAGTGAAATAGTTACAATTAAAGTTAAAGATATTCATATTTTGAACAACTTTTGTTTGAAACATTTCTTCAAAAAGTGTATCAGTTACGAGAAAATTGTTATTGTCCTATTTATAATGCCATAGTTAGAAAATTATATATAATAAATCGTATCTACTATGCATGTCAACTGTTTTAAATAATCAAATATATTGGCATTTAACATTTATTGTCACAAATAAGTTTAGTGAAAAAGCTTTACAAAGGTTAGTAAATAATTTGAAATATTATATGAAAATATTTTGTAAGGTTCAAAGTAAAAAATGCCCTACTATAATAATTTTTAATAATGTGTAATGAATAATAATATTTTCTTTATACTACTATAGAATCGAACATTTTAATCTAAAATACATGTTATTTTTTTAGAAATCTGACAATAAACTATGTTTACAATGAAAAAAAATTCTTGAAATTTAAACATTTTATATTTTAATTTAAATACTAGCAAATCAAAATATACTGACTACGTAAAAGAAAGTTTAGGGCCTACACACACATGGCCGATGTTTTAGTTACTAGTCATTAAATAAACAATTACATAGCCTTCTCTAGCACTAAAGATGACAGTCGAATAGAAATTATTAGAGAAGCGTCTTTAACTATAATGAATGGTGCTGAATTCGGCCCAATGACTTCAACATTTAACTACTGTCTTTTAATTCGCCAAATAAAACCTTTAAGTGCTAGTGATTCACGAAATTATCAGCCACGAACACAGTACAGGTTAGTATAATTTTTACTCGGAACTCGACTCTACATAAGACGTAGGTGCGGAGGTAGTCATAGCTAAACCCTCGCGTATGTTAGTGTAGCCTCTGATTTACAAAGGACAAATACCAAGTTAATTCGAGCTTGTTCGCATAATAGAATATGATTCTTTAGCTTCCTATCACACGTCATTTGTATTCTTTCCATAATCCGTATGGCAACGCCTTAAAAATTGGTAGTTAAGTGGCTGTAAATAGGAAAAAATGTGAACATTAAAATTCATAGTGAATATATTAATTTTTCTTATGAATCAAATCAAATAAAGCAAATTATAATTAGTACTGAATATATAATCTTTGGCAAAACAAAACTTTAATTTACGGAAAGTATTACGAATAAATTTCATATGCTTACTTAACGTTATTGTACTTTACTTCGCGACGTTATTGTTTAAATGGAATAGAGACAAAAGTCCATTTATATTTTAATTTTTGCCAGACTATAGAAGCTACAGTGAAGACATTGCGCATCAAGTAAAATGGCTTCAAAATATTACTAATTCCTGAAAAAGTAGCGTCAATTTATATTTAAAATACACAAAGAAAACAACTTATACATAGATATCGATTTGCCACTATTAGTACTGATATCTTAATAAAAAAATTGTACGGCCATTGTTAAAAATTGACTTTTTAACGGTTTCTTTGCGAATTAAAAATGGCATCTTATGAGGCAGCGTGTTAAAAGTAATTACTTTTAACACTAGTGGCACAATGTAACTAGATCTAGTTCCTTTTTTGCTATCAACAATAAAAAATTATTTAACTAATTCTTCATATATGCAAATTTTATCACAAACTATTTAGAAATACTTAAATGAATAGTATAATTTTAGCAACTTCTGCAATCTCGTCCGGTACACAGTCACTACTTCGCTATTTACAAATAAATTCATTTTCTATGAAAAAGTATGAATTCCAGAATATTTCACGTAATTGGCAGTACTTTGATGTTATTTTGTTATTAAAGAAATCATTAACTGTCAAAAATAATTTCAACCTCTCAACAATAGTCGTAGGAAAATAGTGTATACCACGTGTGTTAAAAGTGATTTTATTTTGTAAATGGGAAGTTTATGATACGAGGCGAAGCCGAGTTTAGGAACCCCTCGAAAATGACACTTTTAACACTAGTTATATAAATAACTATTATTGTAGTAATATTCTATCATAAAAAATGGAATTTATAAATCATTCTATTTGCTGTGTCTTTGCGGTAATATCATTTGTCAACATTATAAAAATGTAATTGGTCAATAAAACTATTAACTATTCTATTCTAACAAATCATAGAGATTGCAGTTTTAATTTCATAGTCTGATAAGCCATAAACCAGCACTTATTAAAATAATTTTTTGAAGCAGTTACCTCGGATACCATTATGAGACTTGGAATATGTGGGAAGATTGTGTCTTTTGGTGTTGTAGAATTAGTAGCGCTTATTGAACAAGATATGGTTGCAGTTCCTCTATTAGTATCACGGACTGTTACTTGAAAGTCATAGTACCGACCAGCTTCCAGTCGTCGCTTCAGTACTACATTAGCCTGGCATACTGAATTGTATTTCGTGCATGGAAGACTTTCCACGCTTACGATTGATTTGGCAGCATCATCTTGTAAACCACAGACAAATTAATCTAGAATAGTGTCGATGAAACTGATTTGCGTTTATGTGTATTTTGTATAAATTTATAGATATAAGCTCACCTACTAGGTCGAATTTTAAAGGATAGTCAAAATCCTCATCTGTAGCGCGTAATCGGTATACGACAGACCCAACGGTTGCATCTGCTGGTACTAGAACTAGACGCATCAATGTTGTCGGATCGAATCGTGGAGCAGCACTTTGGCATCCGTGCAGTATTAGCACAACTAGTGACATTAACAGCCACATTACAAGCTAAAATTAAATTTTTTACAGTTAATGACAATATTTGTAGTTAAATAAAATTAACATATGTTCTCATTGATATAAAGGGAGAGAGCATCCTTCACTTAAGGTAAACCATCAAGCTCGCTTAAATATCGTGCTTGTATATTTAAAAAAAATACCATTCGATGAGTATTTGCATAAAGAATGCCTATTTTTAATTTGTATTAATGCTTATTTCTAATTTGTATTAATGGAGAGGAAAAAAAAACTATGAAAAAGTACCTATTTTGGGAGTTTACATTTTTTATCTCCAATAATATAAAAGGTGGCCTTTTGCCTGGGAGACGATGTGTAGATCAATTGTTTTCTC
>JADQWA010000174.1:76480-195105 GCA_018344505.1 Nebria ingens riversi
TATATATATATATATATATATATATACGTATATATAAAAAACATACATATATAGGTAGACTAGACTACGATACACCTACAAATAGCACCTACTCTATTATTTATGAAGTTATTTTCAGATAATGATAAATTCAATGTCAGGTTTATAGGTAAAAATGTTAATTCGAAATTGTAGATCATGAGACTTATACCTAAATAAATTATATAATTGGAAATCGAAGCCAAATGTTTCTAGCTATCATTGTTATTATTATGTTCATGTAAGAACCAATTATATCGTGAAAGACGATTACATGAAGCTTTATTTCATTCGGGAATTTGGGTATCTGCTACCACATTTATGGGTAGGGACGTAATGATATGTATGCACGAAAACCAAAATTTAAAAAACGTAGCAATACAAAAAACAACTAAAATATGAATTTTTAATCATTTGCAATATAAAATGTTGTAAGGGTTTGAAAAGTAAGAAGTCTTCTTCCACAACATTCTTAGAATTTATTCAAATTCGCGAATTTGAATAAATTCTTGGATCGTTGTGGAAGAAGACTCCATTCTTTTCAAACCTTTATATCCAATCTACAACATGGTTAAACCATCTTTAATGATAAAATGATGTATTTTAAGGTAAGCAGAGGTATTTTGTAACTGCAAACGTTTTAAATTGGCCTTTGGTGTATGTACAATGGTATAGCGCCAGGGAGCATTGGACGACTCACGACTGTAGGTCGTTAAGAATTTAAGAGTTGTAGTTGTTATCCAGTTCATCTATTACATATACAACAATAGAAATAATACATAAATAACGAAAACTTTATCTACAAACTTGATATCATTAAATAGATTAATACTCTTTATCGTGCCCTAACCTAGTTTAGTTGAAAACGTCAATGCTTCTATTTTAAAAATGGTATTATGCATATTTATGACTATAACACCCTGGAAATGGAACGTATGTTTACAAAACAGCTAATAAAAGTTCACCTTTGATATTTGAATGATGGACTGCAGTTTAATTTTACCCCCAATTTTCTCAATTACTACACAAATATTGTATTAAAATTCAAAGCATGCAAAATAACCTACAAGAGAAGGTATAATTTTGTCCTTAATCATAACTTGGTTATGAACAACGAATGAATTTGCTATTGACATGGCACTTGGTCTGTCCCCACGCCTCCACGAAATGTTATGGTAATTGGAAATCAATGTTCAAATGCTTTTTATATCTTGTAGGTCAATGATGTTGAAGTATTTTTTTTTCGTGCTTTAGTTATTTACTACGCAGTATTTCGCATAGACGTATTACTAAAAAACAGTAATTTATCGGTAAGATAACACATATTAGTTATCAAAAACTAATGAATGTTAGTATTTTTAAATATTGCAGCAATTTTGTCTTTCTTCGCGCTTACGTACCGACGTATAAAAGTATATTACATTAGTGTTACTATACAAAAGTAATGTGACTCGAATAAAAGATATCTACAGCTATGTAAAAAATACCCATCAAGTAGAAAAAAAAATACAAAATTTAAATCCACACTCATTTGTTTGATACATTCTAATAATCAATATGTTGTTTGGTATCAAAAGAAAGTGCGTTTTAAGACCGCTAAAAATAGTTTGCTTTTTAAATATTTTATAAGTTGCGTAACTTACCGGTAACATTACTGTGAGTTACTCAAAAATAAATTATGGTTACTTACCCATCACTAGTTATTTCCATTTTTTTTAATATCTGGTGTAGTTCATCGTATAGTATATCAATATTAGAAGTTCCTTGAGTTGATGCGCTAAATACATTTTGAGAAAAATGATTAGTTAATTAAAAATCGTACGAACTAGATAACAGTTACTAAATAATAATAGTGCCAATTGTTACGTAGTAATATCATAATACTGAAACTTTATTACTAATATTGTAAATTTATATATGCGTTAGTGGTTTTAGTATTATGCAAATATTCATTTAAAAAGTCCAAGTGACTCTCATGACTATTGTTCCCTAGACATGTTATGATGTTCAAACTTTATTAATAATTATTTTTTAAAACATTTGGAGAACCTATATAGGCGTTAATTATTTCAGAACTACAGATATTCTCCAAGCAAATTTAATTAGAGATAATTCTAATTGTACATTACTGAAACAAAATGGAGGTAGTTTTAAAGTTGAAAATGATCTGGTTTAGAGTTGATTAGTTTATTCGTTTCTATAATTATATTATTTTAAAGTATAGTATTTGCAACTTAATTATACTTATATACTGAAATGTTTTTGGATTTTGCATTTACAAATTATTAATTAGTCTAACATTTATATATATATATATATATATATATATATATATATATATATATATATATATATATATATATATATATATATATATATATATATATATATAATTTTTGAGCGTTCACACAGACACACACACCTATGCACAAATAGTCAGACTCGATAAAGGGAAGGCCAATAGGTATATTTTCGTTAAAATCTCGACATGGATTTTTTTTCATGATTACATTACTTGCGTATTATTTCGTTTAAGAAAGTAAAAATTGTCACAAAAAACATCTAATATTTATGATACCTCAGAGATAAAATGTTAGAGCGTAATTATCTAGATATAGAGCTCTAACCCTGTAACCATTTCCTTTCCATAATTACCAGCACTTGTACATAATACAAAGTGATATAGAGGCAGCGCTAAAATGTACATTTTTGAGCCCCAATTATTCCGCAATTTGTACCAAATTTAATTACATAATTGCCCCTGTTACAATTCTGAAATTAGAAAATTCTTTCTGAGGAATTTCTTTTTATTAATTGTTTTCATATTTCAAACAGACCAAGCAAAATAAATAGAACCCCAACAATTACTTGGGAGCAAATAATACAGAAAAGAAACGAAGATATATACGTAACAATGTGGTTTTATCTTTACCTTTAGCTTTAACTTTGTAGACAGGCATGTATCTATGGAAGTTTGCACATTCACACTGTGGAACAGAATGTATATTTGAATTAATTTGTTTGATTTTCGGGAAATACAACATTTTCACAAGTAATATAATAATTCCTCAAAACATTCAATTAATTTTCGAATTTCAAATAATATCAAATTTTCTAAACAATTTTCTTAATACAATTCACAGCCAGGTTCGGCCATTATTTCAAATTTTAATTATGTGTATCGAATTTTACCAGAGAGAAAGAAAGTATCAGTACGTGAACACGCACCGGTTTTCTACCAGAACAGAAATATAAATACAAATTACTAATACACATTATTTAGTTTTAATTTTTTGCACATATTTTTATTCTGACAATGCTTGAATATTAATGAAACGGCTATTAGGTTTGCTAATTTAAATCTTAAGCATGAATTATTCGTATGGTATTGTTTAATAGGTGGTAGAACGTTTTGTTTTATTGTTTAAATCTATAAAATAGTGTTTCTTAAAGCTCCCCGTGTGATTATTTTTCGATTATGCAAACCATTAATTTATAATAATTTAAATAAATTAACAATTACGAGCGCCGCCCCAAAAAGTGCTGATGAAAGGAACTAGTGTTATGACTCAAGATGCGCTAAACCATGCTGCCACATAAAAAAATATTTTATTTAATATTTTTAAAAAAACGGAAATTGTTTATTTAGATTGTTATAAATATCAGTAGTTTTATAAATTTAATTATTTAAAATTACAATATGTTCTATTAAGTTATGTGTACATTTTTGGGTGACAGATACGTATACATGCAAGCCTATGTCAAACAATTTACTGGTGAAGTTACCCATTATTTTATTGGTACCTACTGCTTGTCATTTTAGCGCTTGTCACAGAACTAACATTCGTTTTGACATATATGTTCAACGGAGGAACAAAATAATTCCCTAGCATTTTTTAGCGCATGTTGAGTCATCAATTTCACCGCGAAAATATGTAAATGATTAATAATTATTTAAAAAATAGTCAGACCATTATTGAAACATAAAGTATCTTTAATCCATATTTTTACGTGTATATTTTCGAAATATATAATTATTTATTAAATATAAATTTTATTCTACCTCTCTATTATAAACTACAAAATTGTAATAAAAAATTATTTTCACGTTTTAAAACTCGTTCTTATTAAGGTTCTTATTATTATAATGTAATAACTAAGCTTATCTGTCAATCTGTGTTGCTATAGAAACATATATGTTTACTTAGCAACACTGTCAATATATTGACAGATTAGCTTAGCCCGTATGCCAGTATACAGTTTATACTATTGGTAATTAGAATATATTACAATTTAATTTGAAATATATATTTATATACATATATATATATATATATATATATATATATATATATATATATATATATATATATATATATAAGTATATATATATATATATATATATATATATATATATATATATATATATATATATATATATATATATATATATATTGTACTTACTGCTTTTAAATGCTTAGAGCGAAAGTTTTATAATATTTATTCAAGCTATGCAATAAATACACAAGCTAGAGACTTACGTTATATAAATTATAAACGTGTTGCTTTATCGATTATTGCAATAACGGATTGTGACTTGCCTTGTTTCTAGTACACCTATATCTTAATATTTCTGTTTGTCTTATTAACAAACCTTATAGTTACATAAATAAAGGATAAATTATGTGTCAACAAATTGTAAAATTAATATAGAAGCTAATTTACAAACGTATTTATTCAAACTATGAATATTAATATAAATAAATTAAATAATATTTGGTTGAAACTATTTCCTTGTAAATCGTTTCTTAAATCGTGGTAAACCTATATCATTATGTAACACGCATTAGGTACTGTATTATAAGCGTGTTTTATAAAAAATCTCATATTTTGTCGCAATGCATAATAAAATTTATATTTTAATTGATTGAATCTGTAAATTATAAATCAACATGGATTGCGTATGCGTAGGTTTTACATTATTAATAACATTACATGAAAATGTAAATTTATATATGATGTAAAGCAAACATTCATTTAAAATGTTAAGCAGCTTTTGCAGTGATTTCGTTAATTTTGATAACCATTAGCTAATATTGATTAAATAAAAGACAACCACTAGAGATAAATTTGTTGTTCTCAATAGATTCCACATATGTATATAAAAAAATGACAAAACACAGTATTTATCTCTTAAATATTTAAAATTTTATATTTTATTTCTAATATTCTCATATTTAAACTAAAACAAGAAATAACTGCGATATATTTTACATATCTGCGGAAGACATAATTACCAATTTCCAAAATCACACGTGTTTCAGTCTAGTGTTATACTTTTTTCATAAATGAAAAAGGTCTCTTGTATTCTTCTGGCATTAGTCAAAACATTATTTTGTGAGATACAAAGATATAGCGGCCAGAAAAAATGACTTTTTTCTGTCATTGTAATTGATATGTCTACTGTTCAAAACGTTCTCTAAAATCCGTGTGGTATTGTTTATACCTCATTATTTTTTAGTAGGATAACAGAGCTATTCAATTGAAAAAAATTGTAGTTATCCCATGCTTACTAGGAATTTAATATTATTTATATCTTTCATTTATTAATAGAATGTTTAAAACAAAAGCATAATATAAACCTGAATCATAATTGTTGTTTGACCATTGTCACTAACTTTTCTAGAGAATAAATGCATTATATTGCAGCGTGTATTCTTATGAGAAACAGAGTTGTTATCTCTATGCCATATCGCTTTTGAGTTAAAAGAGTTAAATTTACTGGTAGTAGAACAAACTAAATCTATAAATTTGTCACAGAATGACATAAGTGAAAACATAAGAACATTGCTAAAACGTGCCATAAGAATATCATTGCCTATTTTTGCCAAACTACATATCATTCGCGGAATTGAGCAGATGTTTTTGCAATCGCTGATATACATTCATTTTGAAATGTTCTGCTCTTATTTTGCTGCTATAAAAATCAATACTAATATGAAAATTCATGTTTCTATTTGTTATCCCGATTTATTTACAACGGCTAGCTTTTTGTAACTCAAAATATTTTCGCTGTATTTTTTTTATTTATCACAGATCGGCAATAAAAATTTGTATTGTATAAAAAAAATTATTTAGGTTTAAAGAAAATACCATAGTGAACAATAAAGCCTCACATAAAAATAAGATAGCATTATGTCTCAGAATGTTGTGAAATTTCGTGGAATAGACTATAAAATCAGCATCTATTGGGAATACGCATTCGCCGTTTCACGTGTTTGCAAAGTGCGTGTTGAACGTCCATGGGTAACACATGAATAGTTACTATGAAGCACGTGATGTGTTATTTATCTAGTGGTTTAGTTCACGCAATTTAAGAATATAATTATTAAACATAGCTTTTCATGAATAAACATTTTTGGTTATGATTTTCAAACATGTTATATTATTAACATATTAATGTTTTTAAGTACACATACTGTTTGAATAATTAGCAACAAAATTTCGTTTAATAATTCACTTCGTTCAACTTTGGAAAGTATAGCTAATAGATGTGGCTTCTCAATGTGTTATATAGAATTACGATCTATTTCGCATCATTATAAATTGTTAAGTCAAAAAAATGATGATCTGCCTTACAAATTGCCGTACAAATATGTTACAAACTCTAACATAGGTGACATATATATATTTTTAATAAATTGGTACTATACTGTTTAAAGTGGAGTATCATAAATGTATGTTTGGAAGTTTAGATACAAATTGTGTAGATCTATTATAATAAATGTTACTCTGAGGGTGCTGTTTGTAATTTAATTGCGAAAGGAGCACATATGAAATTAATAAAACGTCAAATGACAAAACAAATGTCCCAACATGACATCTGAAGTACAACCATTTGTTAAAATTACTGTGGAGTAATTTTAGTTCATGTACAGGTGGTTTCATTCCACTTCGTTCGTCGAAAATCGATTCATTCCAAGATTGTTTCGCTATTATAATGCGTAAAACTAAATGAGTGATGAATAAACGTGTGCTTGCATAATAACAAGTTGTCTCTTTGCCAGAAATGTGCCGTTCTCGGGTATATAATTTTAGGGAAATATTTCTCTGAATATTTCTCAAAATTGGTAATTTAGGGAAATATTGGCTCATATGTGTAATTTCACTGGAATATTCCCAGTCGGGAAATATGAGACATCTACTTATTGTATGTACGTTACTAGCTACAGAACTATTTGTGTGATCGCTGTCAAGGGCAATCAAATTATACGTACAATGAATGTTAGAATGAAAAACGTTTTATATTTTCTCTTAATGTGAGTCCTAGTTGACTCAGTACAAAGAGTTTTATTCATTTAATATAATTTAAATTATTAATTAATAAACATAATAAAACTTAAAATTGACAAGAAGTTATTTAAAATCCTTTTTAACTAATAGACAATTTACAAAATGTAGTAAAAGTTTAGAAATTAATATCACGTTTGCATTTCAATCTTTGTGTAAATGCATTGGATAATTTAATAGAAAATGGGATAATAAGATAAATAAGATGAATGATAGAGTAACTGATGGAATATATTTTTCAGTAATTCAAATGGAGTTGAAAGAAGAACTGTATATTCCATTTAACAAATAAAGTACCAGTAAAAGATGTAATAATGATAATGCTCAAAGATAATATAATTAACTGATAAAAGGGTATTATTATTGCAACCACCTAAAAATACACTATTAATTTCCCGAATTAGGAAATTGGCCAAATTCAAATTCAATGCATAATAAAATATCTTTGAATACATTCTGTGTATCATGAACTAAATGCACAGAATTTTAAGAGAGAACAATTTTTAGTTTTCGTATAGATAATTAGTGATCTATATTTAGCCAATGTCAAATGATATAATATTGTTCTGTGAATATACAAAGAATTTTCATTTCAATCCCACTATAAAGTTAAAAATTACCTGGCTTCTCCCGCCCACGCTGACACAATAAAATTACAGGCGACCATTAATTTTTTATCGCAGCATTTGTTATGTGATAAAAATAACGAATTTGTGAATATTACGGCGCACTTTTTAACTATGATCGAAATAAAGCTTTTAAAAAATGGTTTATTTTATTAATATTGTTTTGAAATCTTATTTCATATAAAGGAAATATTTTATCACTTTCACAAAAAAAATAAAAATTAGACACTTTTGTAATGACATACTTTAATAGGATTAGGAGCGCAAATATTATATTCAACTACTAAAAAAAAAAACGATTTGCTAATAAGTAATTTAAATCACAGATTGATAAAGTTAAATGTTACTAAACGATTTACTTTTAACATTAAGCAATATATTTAATTTTTTTTCCAGATTTCTATGTCGGTGGCAGATCCTTGAAAAATGCTGAACGCTACAAACTTAACGTATCTATCCTGCGGAGATGAGGAGTTATTTGACCAGCAATACTCTATCAGTACTTCAGAAGATGCAATTTATCCGAATATGAAAACAATGAACAATACAGTTACCGTGGACGTATATCCTGATTTCAACAACCCTCTAATATTACTGGAAGCAATCTTTTTGGGGTTAATGATCATCTTAACAATAAGTGGCAATCTTCTGGTTATCGTTGCCGTAGTACCATCTCCAACTTTAAGATCACCAACACATTCCTTAATAGTAAATCTGGCAGTTGCTGACTTATTACTTGGCATAACAGTCTTACCACTATCAGCAACCAGAGAACTTTACGCAGGCGCTTGGGTTTTAGGACCCAGTTTATGTTCCATATGGACTTCTGTGGATGTACTATGTTGTACTGCATCAATCCTCTCGTTGTGTGGTATATCTGTGGATCGTTACATAGGAGTTTCTAGACCGTTAGCATATTCTAGAATATTAACGAAAAGAAGAGCTAGAATCTTGATAGCAATGATTTGGACACTGGCATTGGCGATCAGTATAGCGCCTCCTTTAGGATGGAAGGAAGAGGTGACAAGAACGGATACTTCTGATACAGAATGCCAAGTGAATAAAGATTTGGGATATGTGATTTTTTCGGCGTGTGGGTCATTCTATATACCGGCTCTAGTGATTATAGTTCTTTACTTTTTGGTGTATCGTGCTGCTATCAGACATTCGATGTTTTTAAGTTCAGGAAGTCGAGTTACTAGAAGTGATGTTACCCTTAGAGTTCATATGGGAAGCACAAAAATTTCGGCTGCTTCACGCACCAGTTTATGCGAGCCAGTTTTAAATCATCACAAAGTAAGTTTTATTGCTTTTTCAACTATATTATGTTTAATTTCGTTGTATACACATGCTGCTTCCGAAATGATTTTCTTTGTAAATTACACAATTTATGTCTTTCGAATTGCTATGCTAAATTTAATTGCCGAGATATACTTGTGGAAATTATTATTTTTCAGTAAAGAATTAATGTATTTCTTTAAAATTGCTTCGCCAAATTTAAATACTAATATATGCTTGTTAAGAAATGTTTTAAATTAATTTATTAAATGGTTTTCTTTAAAATTGTTCATCACATATAAACCCAAACAAGCAATGTGCAAATGAGCAAACCAAGCTTTTTTTCTAAATTATATATATAAATAATGTATAAAACAAATTTTAAAGCTTTTGCACTTATATAATATATAGAATAGTCGTAAAAAATCTAAAACTTCTCTGAGCAAAGTAAATTTAAATTTCATTACGATAAACATAAAGCAATGACACATTTTAATTAACTCAGTGGTTATATTTGAATTACGAATGTACGTTTTACATGCTAGTGTAGAATTCTAATGATGTATTCTAAACACGTACTTAATTTAAAATAATAAACATTAAACCTGTGATTACATTTTAAGACATTAAAAAATGTATTTAAAGCAGTGATACAAGACGAGTTATTGGTTATAAAATAATGCTAGTTGCCGAAACAGCTACTACTATAAATATAATTTAAAAATTATTTGCGCGTACAATTACTCTAACATAGGCCTTTAGATGACATTAGTACAGTAGTTTGTTGAAACGGCTTAGATAGCTAATCGGAAATACTTTTCAATTTATAAGGATACAAAAAATACCACACATTTATTTATATAGTACAGCACTTATACTTATATAGATGAGAATAAAATTGTCACATGAACTTCCCAAAAATCGGTTGAGCAGTAAAAACTAAGGAAAAGTAATTTCCATTGTAATTACTTACGTTTTTATTGCTAATGCCATAATATTTTATGAGAATGCTTTGCGAAAGCTATTATAATAGCTTAACTGTAGGAATCAAACAAATATTGTTGAATTTAGTTTTAGTGTCCTACACTGTTCAAACATGTTTCGACAGGATGCACGTTATGTTTTCAATTATACCAGATTAAAAATTTCAGGTGCTTTTTAATTAATAATTGTATACACCAATGCTTTATTTTTAGAAAAATATGTTTCATCGTAATATCATAGATAGATTTTCATTCTAATATGTACGAGGGTGGTCTGAAAAGTTTCCGACCTCAACATGAAGATAGCAGCACTCGTAAATAAAAGCTAAGGAATTTCGTTGTTCATCTGTTGACAGTTACTCACCAAAGTTTCAGCCATTTTGGATGCGCAGTTGTTATGTAACAGTCGTTTGAGTGAGTTGATGTGAGTGTTTTTATGAAAATGGACATCGAGCTGTCATCAAATATTTGTTTTTGAAAGGCAATACGCCTACGCAAATCAAAGATGATTTGAATTCTGTGTATGGGGACTCTGCACCATCATTTAACACAGTGAAATTTTGGGCAGCTGAATTTAAACGTGGCCGTAAGAGCTTGGGAGACGATGAACGTTCGGGACGTCCAAAAACTGCAACTACCGACGAAAACATCGCCAAAGTTCACGAAATGGTGCTAGAACATGTCAAAAGAACGTGTTTGTCACATATTAAATCAACATTTAGACATGAGAAAGCTGTCCGCGCGTTGGGTGCCGCGTTTGCTCACGTTAGACCAAAAAACGTGTTCGAATGAAGATTTCCAACGCTCTGTTGGCGCAGTTTGGGCGCAATAAATCCGAGTTTTGGCGCCGATTAATTACTGTAGATGAAACTTGGATACACCATTATACGCCCGAAACAAAACTACTGTCCAAACAGTGGACTGCAAAGGGGGAACCGGCTCCAAAAAAAGCAAAAACTGTCTTTTCGGCTGGGAAAGTGATGGCGACTGTTTTTCGGGATAGTCATGGAGTTATTTTAATTGATTATTTTCAAAAAGGAAAAACCATTACAGGAGTATACTACGCATCATTACTAGACAAGCTGAAGGCAGAACTTGCGGAAAAACGTCGACATTTGCAGAAAAAGAAAATCCTGTTTCACCAAGACAACGCACCGTCTCACACCTCAGCGGTTGCCATGGCAAAAATCCACGAATTACGGTTTAAACTGCTTGACCATCCGCCTTACTCACCAGATCTAGCCCCAAGCGACTTCTTTTTGTTCCCTCATCTAAAAATTGCGCTCGGAGGACAGAGATTTTTGTCAAATGAAGAGGCAATCACCTGCGTGAACAATTATTTTGCAGAGAAAAACGCCGAGTACTATTTGGACGGGTTACAGAGATGGGAGAGCATCGCTGGGAGAAGTGTGTAGAGTTACAAAGAGACTATGTTGAAAAATAAAAATAAAAATTCTGAAAAAATGTCTTGTATCTTTGTTAGGTCGGAAACTTTTCAGACCACCTTCGTATGAAGCTTTCTACTCTGCACGAGTAAACATTTTGCATACTGGAATTGTTATTATTATTATTGACTTTCGTAATTATAAAATAATAAACGTCGTTATTAACTGGCTGTTCCTACTAGACTACAACATTTATAAATATAGCGATTTAAAAGTCTTAAATAACTATTTTTTGGGCCGTAATTATGTAGCAGTATTTGGTAATTACGAATTGAAGTGGAAATGTTTAATCAATAATCAATAATAATTCAAATATATATATTTTTCCATCAAAATGCGCAGCAAAGTAAATTTATTTATTGGGGTATAATTAATACCGAGAGTTAATTTTATTATTAGACCTAAATATGAGTTTAGCTAAAACTCAATTCTGCTTCATGCAAAATAATTCAATAACGAATATAGTGATGATCGTCACGTTGACACAGGATGAATCTGATTATCGAAAACATCCATGAAGCTAGAATTTGAATTTAAATTCTATATCCTACAAATTATGCAACATGAATTTATAGTACCGCTATTTAATTAGCTAAATAAGCTGATTAATTAAATTTTATTTAAAATATACAAATAGAAGAGCATTTATTAATATCAATTGCTAATAGCGGAATTATCATTTATATCCATAAACTCCTTTAGTATAGACTAATGCGTAGAAATACGCAGAAGAAGGAAGTTTCCGGGTAATATATTTGTATACAAAACTTTCTAGCATACTTGTTGCCGATGTAGATTACGCCACATAAAAGCTGAAGTTCGAAGCTTAATCTACATATATTTTTAGCTCGCCGAACGTAGTACCGAAAGCATTCGATCAATTATAGATTTACAGACACACGATCGAATGCTTTCGGTTTACGTACGGTGAGCTTAAAATATATGTAGATTAAGCTTCAAACATCAGCTGTAGTGTGGCGTTCATACTTTTCTTATTTATGTTGCCATAGTTACGTAGGTATGGGAAATTATATTTAATAAATCATCATTAATTACAGTCAATTGTTTAAAAGAGAACCAAAATAGACTCAAATAATTTGGTATTTGATATTTAACAAACAAATTTAGTGAGTGTGTTTCAAGAGTCAGTAAAATACAGAAATATATTATATTTAAATATTTTGTTAGGTTGTCAATTTACTTGAAAACTAAAAACCGGTCGTCTATAATAATTCTTAATATAGCATATTAAATAACAATATTTTCTAGAATTTTACAAAATTTGTATTTTAATATACTTTCTATCTAAACAAAATATACCTACTACGTATAAGAAAATCCATTGCCAGACACTACGATGTTTTATAAAGAAATTCGCCATGCCAAACTTTAGACATTGCCACATCCAAACAGCATGGCGATGCTTGCTATTATCAGAATTGACATCATAATATAAAATTTGTTTTTTTAAAGTATTTCTTCTTTTAAACACTATAAAATTACGAACTACTAATTTATTATCCCCAAGAATTGCTTCACTGTTTGATAGACAGTCAACTATTACATTAATGTAATTTATCAATTCCATGGAATCCATAAGTCTAAGCTTATCATGCCGTATGCTATTACGAAAGTCAATAATATTAAATATCGTGGTCACGTAATTCATGTTGTTGAGATAACAAATTTGAGGTATATAAGGGCACTTTTCACCAACAGTAGATATCACATTACCTGTTTGTGATCTGGAGTCTTGGCTGGATATTGTTGTACTTATTATCTTTGTTATAAACTTATTTAATATTTAATTTAATTCTTGCTATTGTTACTATTGTTGAGTTTTGCTTTCCTTCGGATAATCTACCCTAAACACATCCTGTTCAAATTGGTTTAGGAAATATTCATTTAAATATTATAATACTTGACCACCTCAACCACCATACATATAATTAGTGGAATATATTACAAAAGATAAAACTATTCATTTGAAATACATAACAACATGGAAAACAACTGGCTGAAGATACAAGACGCACATGCACCATACATCCAAATATTAAACAGTTTTAAAATCAAAGGAGACATATTATTGGCAGCGATTTGTGACAAGCTCTCTACATTTATATATTTTAGAATACAAATAAACAATTAATCAATTTGTTCTTCAGCAAAAGAAATAATTGCATAACATGATACCTATCTTCAAAAATATTGCCTAATAATTGATTTATTCATCCGTTACATATTTATAAAAGATAGAGAATCCATTTATTAATTCAATAATAACATCTTCGAATTAAATATTTCTGAAGACATATTTATTTTTTAAAGAAATAATATTTCAAATTTAACTGGAAAAAATATTAGAATGTTTTCTGGTTTCAGAATATAACAGATAAACATACATATACTTCAGGCCTATCCTCATCAAATAGGGTGGAAGAAAACTTTTTACATCCTTTCTATCTTGATAATCCTTGCCATTCTATTCCGCTCGTACACGTAACTCAATCATAATTATCCACTTATTGCGAGAAACATTTACATCGGTGAAATGAATGGTGTGAGAATCCGAGTCAGAATATTTATTCTGAAAAACAGATCTTTCTATCTATTGGATTAATTATATGTTGCAGATTTGTTAATATATTTATTGGTTTAATTTAACAAAAAGTGATAATTGGTATATACATAAATTTAATAGGATTAAAATGTAGATATTTATTGAATGATGGAAAAATATTTGAAAATTTAAATATTATTTACAATTTTTAATTTCAAATAATAATATTCTATCTCCGTGCTCACGTTAGATATGATAATGAATATTAGGCATGGAAGATGAAATATGGAATGAAACTTTCTTGTTTGAAAATAACAATTATAATAATTAAAAATGTGGTATTTTTCGTGTGACTTAGAATGATGGAAGAGGAATATGTGGGCATATGATACAACTCTGTTAGAATTATCGATCATACATCGATTGTTAAGAATTTTAACTAAAGACTGGCAAAAGAGATTTGTTTGATGGTATTATTTAAGTTATAAGTTAAAGGTGTTGTAAGAACATGTGTATAAATAAGTTTTTGAATAAATTGTGTAAAAGAGCAGTAAGCTAACGGAATAAAAAGGAATGCATGAAATTTAAATAACACGCAAGAAATGTATAAGGAATTCTATCTAAAGGTAAAATTAAATGGAGAATCATGACAAAAGAATGTAGTGTATGTGCAAAAAAGAACTGTCTGCCACCCTATTTGATGGAAAACGAGTGTTTTGCAAGTATGCCCGACAAGATTATTCTGGTTTGAGAAACGTTCAGACGAATTAACAGATATAAAAATCAAATTGTTCAACAGTGGTTGTTAACCTTTTCAGTGACTAGCACCTTTTGGATTCTCAAAATATAGTTCGTTATCTCTATGAAAAATATGACTAACTTCTTATTTTACCAATAAACAATAAATCTCACATAGGCATTTTTAGATCTCCACATCTAATATATGCTGAAATTCTGAGCAAATCTACAACTCCGTAAGCAGAAACTGTAAAATTTTGAAAAATCTATAGTTCTATAATAAATACATATTCAAGGATAATTCATTGCTAAAAACAAGAATTATGTTCGATATATTTCATAGATTCCATAAATGCTTGATTTGTAATTAAATGAAAATATTGAAACCCCTTCCACATTTTATAGATTCTCGTTACAGATCTGAAAACTTCATCAGAATCTCTGTTCTACAGTAACGTTAGTAGTGTATTTCATATTTACTCACTACGCAACCTATTTTTATGTACGAGAATAATCCACTCAAGCAGTAATAATATTAAATTATCATTATTATATAAAAATTAAAATTAAAAAACAAAACTATTTTGAACTAAATATATTCAAAAGTAGATCAACTATTTTGATTCTTCCAGAAGTCTTTGATTATATCAGATGCTTTTTCACCAATCATATAAATGGCTGCGTTGGTATGACCTGCTATGATGTTAGGCATGATTGATCCATCCACAACTCGTAAACCTCTAATACCTTTGACACGTAGTTGTGGATCAACGACTGAGCTCGGATGGCTGGTGGGGGCCATTTTGCACGTGCCCACTGGATGGTAAAGTGATGATGTGTACATCTGTATAGAACACCGCCAATACGGATCTGATCGGAATGGGTAATGCTCGCATCCCGGGTAAGATCGGTTGTGTAGATGGCTGTCGTACTTCTGGAAACTTTGGGATTCAGCAACCGCTACAGCCTATACATTTGAATGTGTTTCATTACAGAATCATATTTGGTTTTGGTGTTTTCATTGGCATTGTTTGCGTCATGTTGAAGGAAATTGTAATAAGCTTTTCCAGAAATAACACAAAGATGTTTATTATATATAGTACTGCAATTGGATTTCAGAATTATACGTTTTGAACTCTCTTTAGTTATAGTATTCACGCGTATTATAGTTTATATATATATATATATATATATATATATAAATATTAATAAATAATAATAATAACAATTCATTAATGTGGGTACAATATATTTTTAAAACTTGTGTCTTTTGTGGGATATAATAGTCCAGCTCTACGTAAATTGGTGAAATTTGAGAGCAAATCAATTATTTGTACTACCGAATTAGCTGGCAACAACGTGGGTGGCACATGCGTAAGGGTTTTAATTTTAATACACGCGGTAAACCGTAAACACGTAAAATTATACGTTCGGAATATATTGTACCGGGAAAAATTACTTCTACAAGATATAAAGCGTACATTAACAAAAATGTAAGTATTAAACAGTTGTTAAAGTGATTTTCATATTTTTTCGCTATTAAATAATATTCATATTTCTTCAATGATATTTCAAGCTACCAACGCTTCATTAAGTTGTGCTTAAAAATTACATTTATTTTTCAATACCTGGGAAGACAATAAATTAGTAAACAATAGGTTACATTGTGTAAAATTTAGTCTCAAATAGTTTTGTTTATGAAAGAGAGCAAATAACGCCGAGTTTATACCGCTTTAGAGTGTAAGAGTATATATTAGCAACCAACGTTTTTGGATTCTAGTAATAATTACTGCCCAAGCTACATAATTATTTATTCTAAAGTTCTATTTTATAATTGAAAATTTATGAATGTAATTATTTATAGAATTAATAATTTTACGGGTAATAAGAAACATTGTAACCTGAGAGTAAGTTTAGTAGAATGCTATTTATATAAAATCTTTAGAAAGAATAGTTGAAAAACATTATTAATATGATTTATTAATTAACAAATGTTCCTGACATTTCATTACTGTCAAAATTAAAATATAATTTATCTTATTATAGAAACAGGATAACACCTGACTAATTTAACAAAAGAGGTACCTCATTTGCAATTAATCATTATAATTTGTTACATGATACATTTCATTACCATTCCAAACTATAGTGAATAGCAGAACAATAAATAATAGTTGGTTTCCATATTATTAACTTGCTCATCAGAAACAATAACATTTACACAAAGAGGCTATTATTTGTGCTTAATCAGTTATGAAATTCCAGGTAATATATATTGATAAATATTAAAATGGGCTCTTTTGTGAAACATATTGTGCTAAAAATAGAAATAAATTCATTATTCTGCCTTGGTATTACAATAGATGAATGCTCTGTTTGCCTTTTCAAATATATGGAGTGGCATGGGAATGACTTTCTAGTATAATCAATTCGTTGAAATGATCAATTTGATTTTATCAGGCAATATTCAAAATATCATAACATCAGCATGAATACTTTGCAGGTTGCGTACGTCTAGGCGTTGAAAGCCATTTACACAAGACGTAAAGCGCACATGTAAATATTAAGCAGTTGTTGCAGTAGTCCCGACACTTTTAAGGATTATTCGCTATTAATTTATATAAATTCATTAATGTCTATCTCAATTTCACACTATAAACAATAACTTACATATTAATTAATTAAATAAAATTTAAGGACACACAATAACTATTTACTGTACTATGTGCAAGAAAATAAAGCACTTTAATATATATATATATATATTATATATATATATATATATATATATATATATATATATATATATATATATATATAATTAGTTTCATGTAAATATTACTTTTATGCTATTTATTTTTTATCTCACAATATTTTTAGTAGTCTATCCAATTAATATTTATTTCTATTGTGAAATAAAAATTTCATCAGAACACAGTTCTACTATAAACAAACCTTCGGTCTTTAAGATACGCTAACAATAATACTTGTTAATTAATATTTGTTTGGTAGTTGTTAAATTGCATTTAAGATGAGTACATGTTTAAGTAGGTCATAGACGTTCGACTATGCTAATAAGTAGCACCTAACAATGATTTCATTAGTATTATACATGCAAGCGAATATCCTGCTAGCACATTTCAGTCAAGGTGAAGGTAGGTATGCAATATAACCTTACCTACCTCAACATTTCTATTGCATTTGATTTTACGTCAACCAGGAAACAATTTCAATTTAGATATTCTAAATTTAAGCATAACCAAGGCTATAGCCAAATGTAGATTTATTTCACACTTAATTTAATAGAAATTGATATACAGAATAAATGTTTACATATCATTTAGTATTGTAAGGAGTTCTAATTAAATTAATTTAGGGAAGTGCCTAAATCTAAGCCAACTGGCAATTACTTGATTTAAAAGAGAAATAATATATTTTACTATATAGTTTTGAGTACTATTCATTATTTATATTTGTACTAAAAATTTACATATGCATTTTTCTTAGTTATATAAAGAATGGGGAAAACAATAATTTCATAGATACGAACATGTGATTAAGTGTTGTAAAGTTGTCTGTACCTAAATTAGTTTCTATATAGCCATGAAATAATACCTTTTGTTTTAAAATTGAAATATAACATTATTAAATTATCTCAAATCTATAACATTTTTCTTTAGAATAAATTAATAAAGATTTATCCGAAAGTTGTTAAAATAAATAACAATATACATCTGTTGAATTGTTTAAAAACTGCCATGCGTTGTTCAAAGCTTACCTTAGTTTGAATAAAGCATATAAATTTCATTCGACGATAACTTGTTTTGTTTATTTTATTACCTATTATGAAATGTTATGTTTTATATACAGTAGATAAAACTAAGAAAATATTTGTACGCTGAAGAGAAAGTGAAGATTAGTCGATCGCCTTGATAATTATAGCATACAGAAGGATGAATTCGTAATTGCAATACTTCTTAGCCTTTAACCTCTAACTTTATAATATTTAATCCTAATTCAAGTCAAAAATATGTATTGAGAAATCACATTACTGTCAAAGCATGTGTTGGTTAACTGGTGGTGACATGCGGTCTTAGAAATTGACAGGACAATACAATGTAAATTGATCAACACTTTTAGACTCTTTTCTACGATTGTTTATTCAATATTAATCAAGCAGCAGTTGTATAGAAAAATATTATTTAAGTATTCATTATTAAATTTATGAAATTCAAATATAGTTATGACATAAATGCAAAGTCTGACAATTGGTAGATTTAATACAAGCTAGGTACAATATGCAATCTCTATTTATCTAAAGTCAACCGCCCTAAGATTAACTTTCTCGTTATTTTTAACGTACTAAAAGCACTTTCAGCTTTTCTATGAATGTGGCTGTGAATCTGTCTTACGTTAGCAGTGGAGCGAAAAGATTTCACCGAGCACAGGCCACAAAGAGGGTTGCTAACTTACATTAAACTTGCTTCCATTTAATGGATTTAATTCTTAGGTCATTTTAGAATTTTATCAAAATCATTAGAATACCTCTGCCGAAAGCCAGCTGTAACCTATTTGACAGTAATGTTGTTCAGTACTATTTGTTTTAAATAATATCTGGATTACATAAAAAAAATCATTATGAAAGTTTAAGTAAAAGTCTTATTTGGTTAGTTTTGTTTAGATAAGTTTAGTTTAGCTTACTTAAAGGTTGAGTTAAAGTAGAGGAATTTAATTTATGCGATTGGTAGTGAGTAAAATCTATTCAGAATATGTATTTATGTAATATAATAATGAAAATTTTGTGGGCCATAAATAAGCAAGTTTCAAAAGAGAATAATACACTCACTTTGGTAGTGAAAGTGGTTGAATTGGATAAGTGAGAAAGATGCAAAAATATGTACTATACGTATTATATTTTATGTCTCCACCTTTATGTAGCACTAAAGAGAAATTCGGCGATGCCAAGAAAAATGCATACTGTTATATATAATATATGGGATACATCTTTTGAAACAAGTTTCGTATCTACCAATTACTTTCTTAATAATAAGCATTGGTAAAGCAAATGCTCGAACCTAGAAGATCATTTTAAATATGAATAACTTTGAAATAATACGCATAATGCTATGAAAAAAACAATCACTGATATTTAAAAAGCAAAATGCCATTAGATTTTATAAAAATATTTCTTATTATCCTTTCAAAATATATTTATAATATGTTTTACATAACAAAAGAGCGATTATATTTGGGCAAATTCTGGTAATATATATATATATATATATATATATATATATATATATATATATATATATATATATATATGTATATATATATATATATATATATATATATATATATATATATATGTATATATATATATATATAAAAGTTTTTGTAGATTTTATTTAGAATATTCAAAAATTTGAGAGGTATATTTATATATCTCAGTAATTTCGAAGGACATGGTTATTTAAATCACGTACTAAATTTGTTTAAAATCGTTATATAGATTATTCCAAGAACATACAATAAAAAATATATTTTTAAAAGAAGATGTGAAACGAATTTTGATTCATACATATTATTATTTTGCGAATATTATAACCACAAAACATGTGCTCATTTTACTTCACCTACAGCAAGTTTAAATTGATTCCAGATATATTTTTATGGAACATTACTTTTATGTATGGTGCAAATTATACATTGTTTGGCGAAAATTAATTCGGTGTTGTATATTATGATTTTAGCATAAGTTCAGTAGCAACAAATTTTAGAACATAAAATAAAATTTACTTCAAGGTTTATTTACCTTGATTTTAATTTAAGATTTTGCAGACTGAATTAGATGAATTTAAAAAAACCAAAAAGTTACAAGCTTGTAATACAAAATAAACATACATAATTTATAAATGTACTATCTCATATGTGAATATACCAATTTCACTTTTTTTTACCTACCATTTTTACTCCTTCAATCAACACATCGAGATCTTTTTCATTACCGAAGTAATTTGGATAGATTAACGGTGCTCTGTACGGATTATTGCTTTTCAACATGATTCTTCCGCGGCTCTTGGGTCGTAATAAAACCGGCACAATACTGAACGCATCCTTGCCTTGAATGCCTTTATAAAAACGATTATAGAAATCATCGGTTAGTCCCAATAGGTTTCGTATTACACCTGTAGCGTCATTGCTTATTGCAGCGGATGCAAGCACTAATTCCATATCGCTATAACTGCGACCGAATTTGCTCATATTCGTTTTTATAAATGCGTAACCTTCCGCTCCACCTGGTATTGTATACGGACCTTTACGGTTTACTATATTATCATAAACAGTGAATATATTCATGAGCTTGGAATCGGTAAGTGTGATTGAATCATTCACTAAAAATGCTAAACCAGCTAAAGAAACATGATCTTGCAGGTTATATCCTACTGGTAAATCTTGAATTACAGATATACCTAGTTCTTCCAAATGTGCTTTTGGTCCGATTCCTGATAGCATTAGTAATTGGGGGCTATTCATAGTACCTGCAGATAAAATTATCTCCTTTTTAGTTCGGATTTTAAATAATTTATTATTTTTCTTAAACTCCACTCCATAAGCTCGTTTGGTAGTGGGATCTATTAGTATTCTAGTCACATGAGACTCTTTGGAAATGTGCAAGTTTGAACGATCACGAATCGGACGTAAAAATGCTTTTGATGCACTACATCTACGACCATTACGCATATTAGCTTGGGCCGCACTGAAACCTACAGGAATCTTCCCATTTATATCCACAGCTGAATATCCAAACTCAGGCGCTGCTTTCAGAAATCTATCCACTAATGGACTTTTATATGGACTGCGTTCCACGTTTAAATACCCATCTGTTCCATGATATTCTGAATCTATGTCTGGCATATTTACAGCCCGTTCTGACTTGATGAAGTACGGCAGAACATCTTTATAGCTCCAGCCATCATTACCAAGAGATTTCCATTCGTCATAATCCAGTTTATTTCCACGGGTGTATAGCATATAATTGATAACACTTGTTCCACCAAGAGCTTTCCCACTTGGCCAGTTACAAACATGATTTTTTAAAGCCAGGCAGGCACGTGTTTGTTTTTCTGCTTTGTATCCCCAGTTGTATGGGGTCACTTCCAAAATGGATGCCGTCAAGGGAGTTTCAGTCATGAATGTTTCATCCCTGCCTGCTTCGAGAAGCAAAACTCGCCAATTTAAGACTTCTGTTAGACGATTGGCGACAACAGAACCACCCGACCCCGCACCAATAACTACAAAATCATATTCCGAATCGAATTTTTTTACGTCCCTTGGTAACTTTTCGGTAGAGTCTCCATCAGTGTTTAAAATCGAATTGAATATGTTTAGAATTGCGTATTGGGCGTGGCACGAAACATAGCACACTATCACAAAAATCACAAAACTTATTTTTGCCATCTGAGACACTTGGTAAACACAGTATTAGTCACATGTATTATGGAGAAGACTTTTATTTACTGCAGTCGTGATACGAATAACATAATACACGTTTGTGTGCCTTTGTATACTTAACACTGGCAACGAGACCAAGGACGTTCAGATATTGGTAAACGAATATGTTTTTATCGCAATGGATATTTTTAATGTTCGGGTGAACCCGAAAAGTAAGCGGGGTCAGCCCACATTTTCGTCTTGTGGAAATCAGGTGCGTAAGTTGTGCAATACGCACGTGGTATGGCAGTTACCGACGACATTGGCATTCTACAATTATGAGCTATATATTAAACTATACGCACTGCTTTTAATGAAGGCCTACGTGATAAATGCGTAAAATCCAATTAATGGAATTCAATACATGGATTAAGTTGTTGATTAAGTAGATTTACATGTAGCCGAGAAAGATATATATTTTAAAAACATTTTTATAATTATTGCTACATAACTTACTTTTAAATGGTGAATTTATAAAAGTTTACTTCATTTAGTTTATAAATTATATTTACTATTGCACACATCAATAAATATAATGCATAACAAATAACTTTTAAAGAAAACTATTTTTTTGTTATTCCTAGCCTTATATGGAAACATCGATAATCATTCATTGCACAGCGTCAAGTAAGTGCATCATTGTTTTAGCAAATTGAATATAAATAAATTATGACTACCATTTATATTATTGATTCCACAGTCCAGTCTATTTTTCAGTGTGTATTATTATGTTGATCATAGCTTAAATATTTACTATACTATCGATTTTATTTTATTGTTGATTGGGGAGTAGATAATAAAAATGTATTTTCTAATATTCTATTAAATATTGTTTAATACAATTTAAGATAGTAGATACATACCTAAAAGTGCAAATTTTTCTTTAAATAAAATATTATTTATTTATTTATTATTTTCTGCTTAATAAATTCTAATAAAACTAAATCATAATAAACAATATTTGATTTACAATTTAAACTTAGGTATATAATTAAAAATTGAGCTCAAGATAAGAGTCTACCATTTAATTTTTGATCCAACTTTGCATAATTTAGTAATGCGTTGCCGGCTCCTAAGACCGTTTGGTACAGATAAAATATTAAATATAGTTGTATTTTTAAATTGCTTAATCTTAAATATAAGTATTTGAAAGTAGTTACAGGTGGATAACCTTTTTTTTCAAATAATTAGCTTGGTATAAATTATTTATATTTATATATGTATATGACAACAAATGTGCTAGATCGATTTCTTATAATTATACTTGTATTTATATATAATAGTTTCCGATTTTGCTCTTATATTGTCATATTTTTCTGATTAATAATAACTATATACCTAATCACTTTCTTATATGAAGTAATAATTGAATATTGTGACCATTTAGATTTTTACGGAAATATTCGTTTTCATTGTCTCTGAATACATAATGACTATTTTTTCAATGATGTCTGTGTGTGTGTCTGTCTACCTATCTATAATCGCCCTAGCTCCAAAACCGTTGAACATACAAAGGAATATTTCTGAATTTAAGGTTTTCATATCTTTCGGAAGTGTAAGCTAACTTTTTTAAAGTTTCCGTGCTTTAAAATTATCTCGCAAAGGTCTGTACTTAATTAATATTCCAAACAACTATTCGTTGCAGAGTTTTTTCAAAAATTATACCATTTATAAGAAAATGACGTTTGCAATAAAATAATTTACTTATTATAGATTAATTTACTTGTATATTTTATGTAATAGTTATTTATGTATCTAGTGTTAAAAGTGATATTTTATTTTGTGAGTGGGAAGCTTGCGATACGAGGCGAAGCCGAGTGGTGCAACCCCACAAAGCGCCCATAAGCAACGGTGAGAATGTATAGTATTAGTCATTGTGTTTACGTCTGAATTTATAGAGGAAAGTTTTTTATTGAATGTTTCTTTAAGTACCAATAAGGAAGTTTCACCATTTGTGTAAACCTTGTTGGAATTACCATATTATCAATATAAATATCTAACAAGGATTCAAAATAAACATATACTTATTGTTTTAAGAAAAAAATAACAGCTGCATGCGTAAACATTTATTTGTATTTTTTTCTACGCTATATTTTATTCTTTCATAATCACAATTTTAATGCTCAACGAATAATTAATTTCAATTTAATAATCATATTTCGGTAAATGGAACACAAATTGTGTTCATATTTGCATACGAAAGCCATTATTGAGTAATTATTATATTCAATAGATTATTTTAATAATGGTTGAATAAAAATAATTGACCTACTTTTTATTTTTTATTTTAGTGTACCTTAATCAGAATTGAGTGGGTTTAAAGAAAAATGTCAATTATGGAATTCCGTGCTATTATATTTATAAAGTTCCACACCATATAACAAAAATATTTCCTCATAAGTTTTGTACTACACATAACTATATAATTCTCTCTCTCATTTATTTTAATAAGTCCAAGTGTATCTGTAATATAAAAATAAATTAATAATTATTTTTGTAATTAAAGATCATATAGCTTATACTAAGTTAATTAATATGAAAGTTTGTCTTTCAGCTTTTCGTTTTGTATGTCTGCTTTGTTTTGACTTAACGAAGATAAAAATAAAAAATACTTACAAACAATTTCCATTTCATGTCATTGTGCTTCTACACTGAACAATAGATGTTAATTTACAATTGAAACCTTTGATAATATAGTAAAATTACATTAGAAATAGATTTATACACCGCCTCCACCCTCTACTAATTATGGTATGATTATGCAATCCAATCATATTAGCGCATGCATGTAAAATGGTACACTAATAACGGCAATCATTGTCATACTAATAATTACATATTTTTTGTCTTAAACACAGTTGTTAAATTTAATAAAATCAGTTATGATAATAAATTTACATTAAAAGTCATGCGAATATTCCTTCATTTTTGACAGTTTGCTAACCTGTTATTATTACTATTAATTCTTTGAAATTATTTGGTTTACTGCGTCTCATCTTTTCTAGCGCAAAAAAAATAGATTCAAAATTAGAACCGAAATATAAAAATATTTTTTTCATCAATAAAATGCAAATATAAATATATTCTATATCTAAGTTCACAATAAAATGTATGTTAATATTGCAAGTAGGTATAAAATATAAATGAACAAGATGAAGTATATTAATACAAAATACTTAAAGATAAAAAATATAACCTAATTTTAAAATACTAAACCACACTCTAAAATTAGATTTATTTTACAACAAAAACAAGAATCATAGTCATTTTGAATAAAATAACCAATAATCTTTTATCATATCAGATGCTTTTTCCGCAATCATAAAAACTGGTCCATTCGTATGGCCAGCGATAATGTTGGGCATAATCGAGGCATCTACAACGCGCAATCCTTTGATCCCTTTTACCCGAAGTTGCGGATCCACCACTGAACTAGGATCACTCATTGGACCCATTTTACAAGTTCCTACTGTATGATATAATGTTGTAGTATACTTTTGAATACAACAACGCCAGTACGAATCTGATTGGAATTCAAATTTCTCGCATTCCGGATATGGTAAAGGATTCAGATAACTTTGATACCTCTGGAATGCTTGAGATTCACCCACTGCTACTGCCTATTGAGAAAAATTTAATATGATTCATATGAGCAAGTACTTCAATTTTCAGAAAATATATTATCCAATTCTGCAATTAGTATATGTCGATACACCAAGTTATAGACATAGAAAATAAATCAAGTGGTTTTGAGTTACAGTATATCATAAAATTAAAAATATTTTAGGGTTAAATAATGTACTCTATCTCTTAAAAAACAATATAAATATAGACATTTATAAAATTCTTGAAGTTTTTAATATTTACATTACAAATAGATATTTGCTTTTTAATTCTCTGGCGTAGCAACTATAATAATCAGTAGGGAGAAAATGTTATCAATATTAACATTAAACTATATTTTGATCCCACCAAGAAAAATATCCGATATTAATATTAATTCTAATATTCATTACGAATTCTAATATTTATTTTGTAATATAATCTTATTAGTTCTATATTCTTTTTGAAACTTCAAAAGTTACAATACCTAAACGCCTGATGGGAAAATGAAAGGAATGAAACGAGAATAAATTAATGAAATTAGCCAAAGCAAATGTAACAGGTATTTCCGTCCGAAATTCATTATATACTTTCATTCAAGTTACAACTTTACTAATGAATTTATCATATAATAAAAATGGCTGGATTCAGCGGTTTGATATTTTAATGTAAACAAACTCATAAATTTATCTATTTATAAAAGTTGCGAAAATGTTTACATTTTCAATACACAATTGCACAACGGTGAACTTTGAATTTACGCAATATTAATGACATTGAGAAGGGGTCATTGGTATCTTAAGTTTATTCTTCAATGGTAATGTGAAAGAATGTGACATTGTGTACTTGTGATATTGAATTTGTTATAGTTGACGTTTAGCGTTATTCTGTGTATTTATGAATGTGTAATAAACATATTTACCATTTTTACTCCTTTGACTAAAATATCTAAATCTTCTTCATCATCGAAAAAATTCGGATAAATTAAAGGTGGGTCAATCGGATTAGAACTTGTTAATAATATTTGACCTCTGCTTTTTGGTTTCAAAAGTACTGGTACTATACTAAACGAATCTTTTTCCTTAATACCATAGTAAACGGAATCATAAAAACGTTTAGTAAGGCCTAGTAAGTTCCTCACACTACCAGTTGTATCACTATTGAGAGCAGCACCTGCTAAAATCAGCTCCAAATCAGAATAATGTAGATCTTGAATTGGATGACTTCTGGTATTCAAAAACGCATATCCTTCTGCTCCACCTGGTACAGTAAACGGCCCATTATTGTTTATTAAGTTATCAAAAATAGATGAAAAACTTATAACTTTTGGCCCAGTTAAAGTTATAGAATCATTGACTAGGAAAGCTAAGCCTGGGAAGGAGATATGATCTTGTAAATTAGCCCCAACGGCTAAATCTTGAATCACACTTATGTTGAATTGTTCTAAATGTGATTTTGGTCCAATGCCCGATAACATTAATAACTTAGGACTATTCATTGCTCCAGCTGATAATATAACTTCTCTTCTTGCAGTAATTTTGTATATTTTACCATTTTTCTTTAATTGTACTCCATAAGCTTGTTTCGTTAAAGGCTCTATCATTATTTTTCTCACAAATGCGTTTTTGGCTATATGCAAGTTTGATCTTGTTTGAATTGGTATTAAAAATGCTTTTGAAGCACTGCATCTCCGGCCATTACGCATTGTAGATTGAACAGGAGCAAATCCCAATGACGATTGTCCATTTATATCTGTTGGAGAGTATCCGAATTCTTTAGAAGTTTGTAGGAATAAATCCACCAAAGGACTTCTATATGGGGTATGTTCTACGTTCAGAGATCCGTTGAATCCATGAAATGCTTCATCTATATTCGCCATACCAACAGCTCGTTCTGATTTAATAAAATATGGTAATATGTCTTCGTATTTCCATCCCATATTTCCCAATGAAGCCCATTCATCATAATCATACTTATTACCTCTGGAATATAACAAATCACCAATAACACTCGATCCACCAACTGCTTTTCCAGTTGGCCAATTACAAACACCATTTTTCATCTTTGAACAAGCTCGTATTTGTTTCTGTGCTTTGTAGCCCCAATTATACGTTGTAACTTCTAAGGAGGACGCTGTTAGCGGTATGTCAGTGTAAAATGATCCATCTTGGCCGGCTTCAATCAATAGGATACTCCAATTCGGTATTTCTGTCAAACGATTAGCAACAACTGATCCACCAGAACCAGCACCGATTACAATGAAATCATATTCACTTTTAAAGCTTGTAGTGTCTTTTGCTAGTTTTTGATCACCGAAAAATAAGCTCCATATTTGTGAATTTACTGGTTGCTGTATAATGTATAGAAATATAAAATACCATTGCAGTATCATGGTCGAGGCACTATTGATTTTTGAACTGGTTTTTAAAACTGTGCTGGTATATAAAGTTTGTCCACGCAGATTTAATTAATTGTGACGATTAAAACGAGAACGAATTCTTATTGGTTAACGATATACTTATTCGCTGTTGTTAAGCGTTAAGTAATGTTTAAACTAAATTGAATTTATTTGTTGTTAAGATGAGTTATTTAGTATTAGACATCGGGTGCCGTTATTTTCTACTCGTCATTAAAATACTTTCTATTTGTTCATTATATCCTTGTTTGTTATTTAAATAAATAGATTTATTTTTACAATATACTATTGTATAAAAATATTTAAATACATTTTTATTGCAAAATATTAAAAACTATTTATAACACATTTTGGACAATTGAATGTAGGCACAAATTTAAATTGATCACTGAATTAATTAGTTTAATTACTGTTAATTAATATTCGTTATAGAATTTATATTAAATATTTATTGAAATTACTTATAATACACAATTATTCAGCCAAAACATTGATAATTTGTTTGCAAATGATCAACTTTCGATTATTTTTAATTAATTGTCATTTCTGTACACATTATCAAAAATGTAACAACAACATAAGCGAGAAATGGAAAATATGTTACATACAACAAATTCAATTGAGAATTATATTAACCTTAGCATATATCTTTTTGTACAGTTCTGAAGTTATAATATAAATAGATACTAACATAATTTAAATAAAGAGAATAAAAAGATGGAGTTTTCTTTTTTAGCTGTGCGATAATTATGACATAACATACACGGTAGAATGCCAATGACATGCACTTGTCTGCCCGGTCATGACTTTCTCTAAATTGTCTATTAGCCATGACCGTCAAGTTTCGTGAAATTCAACTATACATTTATCGCGTACGAATACTTTAAAGTTATGATAATGATTTGTAAGATTCATGTTTCAAAAGCTATTTTATTCATTTCAGGGCTGAATAAACGTTTACTAAAAGATCTATTTTGAAAAGTATAAAGAATGAAGTTTTATGTCAGATTCACTGAAAATATGACAAAAGAAAAGTACGCAATACTAACAATATAGAAGAAGCTTCATAAGTATATATATATATATATATATATATATATATATATATATATATATATATATATATATATATATATATATATATATATATATATATATATATATATATATATAAACAAGTAATATGATGTCTATTTTTTATTTTTTCTTCTTGGGCAATTAACCAAGAAATAATTTAATATGTTTTTAAAATTTATGCATGAGAGAATATAATAAGATAAATGTGATTTTCTATAGAATTCTAAAATTGATGTAATATTGTACAATGAAAATGACACAAATATATTTGTTAAAAAATATATGTCTTCGTACTTATCCTATAAATTCCGACCAGACCAATAACAGTTAATTACATTTTTAATCGCATCATTCATATTGGTAATTAATTATACAAAAGTAGTTAACATTCTAGTCTGACACTTTATCCTTTAGTTATCTCATGAAATGCCTTTTTTCAAAATATAAGTGCATGTAATTTTAACCAAATGGATTTTAGATAAAAATATTTTATATATTTAGGTAAATTAAAAAGGAAAGACCAACTTACATGTTTAGTTGCTTTGCTACTCTAAATATTTTCACCAACTTGATGCGACTAAATGAGATTACAAAGTTCATTAGAAGACGTAACTAATGGGTTTACCAATTGCGCAGTTTGTAAAATCTTGCTGTATAGGACAAAAGATAATATTACTGAATGTGTTTCTTTAATTCTAGCAATAGAAAATATTCAAAGTGCCACCCGTTGGAGTATACTATCTTCAATTTCTAAGTATAAATCCATTTATTCACATATTTTTACTTTCGTATACGAAGTAATAAATTAGTATTGTAATCATGAAAAAAATCGATCTCGAGGTTTTAACGGAAATATACCTTTTACTTTCTCGGAGCCGAGTCTGACTATTTTTGGAATGACGCCCGTGTGTGTGTGTGTTTGTAATATTTCGCACAACTATTGACTGAATATTTTCTTCAAGAAATAGTTATAAGAAAATTGCTATTGAAATTCTTAAATTTCTTATTTATGTTGCCATGGATACGTAAACATGGGAAATTATATTAAATTAATCGTATCAACTACACATGTCAATTGTTTAATGAGAAAACAAAATAGATTAAAATAATTTGGGATTTTACATTTTATATCTATTGTCACAAATAAAATTGGTGAAAAGCGTTAAAAATATTATATATATTATTGTTAGGTTTTAAATCCATTTGTATTTTAATATCCATCCTGTATAAAAATATGTACCTAGTATGTATAAGAAATTCCGGAGCAAGATACTGCAGATATTTTAAAACAAAGCGACTTAAATATTACATTATATTATCATATATTTTCAGGTGTTTTTAATTTGGTTTCTTAATTCGAACACTAGCAAACTATATATGTTCAGAATTTATCACACTAAGAAATGCTATTTGCGCAAGACGTATATAGCGAATATTTATAAAATAAGCATTGATTGCGAATCACGTTTGTGTTAAAATGTTAATCTGCCTTAGGTATACATATATCTAACATCCCCTTACCGTGAATTAGAAAGCGACAAGGTTTTGCTATAGACAAAATGATAAATAGATATTAATTTTTTTTAGCATAACTTAGCAATTTTATTTGATAGTTATTTGCTTTTGTTAAGAGTTTAAATTTACTATATAGTACAATTATAACCCTGAATTACGCAATATATATTAATATGAACGAGGTTTGGTTACCTTATTTGGATATTAATAAAAAATAAATATGTTTATATTTTTGGTCAATGTATGTTTTTCCTAATAATGTTTACTGTAACATACTGACAAATAAATATTTATTGTTTACCTACATATACACCAAGCAGTTACTTTGAAATAAGAGCTGAATTAGTACAGTATTTGTATTTAACAAAAAAGGTTTCCTATTCGTCTGTTTGATAAGTAATCCACGTGATGTGCTTGTCAGTTGTCATATACACACAACGCACACAAACCAATAGCAATCAGCTAATATCCTTCTACGAACGTGAGGGATTTGTACAATTCTATATAAATGCGACCCTGATTACACACTTTTGTCCTTCCGAAATCCGATAATAGATCATAAAGATTGTATTATATATGTTTTAGAAACTACATGCGTTATATTTCAAAATTCATTTAGATATATATTTATATGGAAGAAGATGAATACCAATTTACTTTAGTTACTAACTATATAAATTAACCTACTATTAATAATGCGACGACGAGTAATATAAATAAAGATATTTACTTATAATACGTTTTCTAATGACTTTCTTATGGTCACGTAGTACCAATGCAAGTACCCACGGATCAAAGTAGCTATTAATCATTGAAAATGCCTTGGGAATCCCAAGTTGATTTAAAAATATAAATTTTAATGAAGTTTCTTACCACAAATCCAATTTAAAAATATGATTTAGCAATGCATAAGACTCTAAAATATACCTATTTTTAGACGACGAATACTAAATTACCTATATTTATATTGCAGCTTTCAACAGGCAGTGTGGGCGGTTTGTTGTTAAGCTCAAATGGATGTTCAGATAGCCGGAGCAGCGTTGGTACGACTGCAAGTGGCTCGGAAGGTAATTGCACAATAACAGGCGAACAAGGACGAAGATTGACGGCAGCGGGCGCGTATGGTCGAGCTGCGAAATTCCGACGGCAAAAGAAAGCAGCGAAAACTTTGGGCATTGTAGTAGGCGGCTTTCTGCTATGCTGGTTTCCGTTCTTTCTTTTACTACCCATAGGTGAGTTTTATATTCAGGTTTCTTTTTTGTTGTAATAGGCAACTTGTTAACAAAAATTCAATTTATGTCAGTTATATATTTATTATATATTTTAGAATCTGTTTATTTGAGGTAGGCCCTGTATATCATGTTTATTTATTTGTTGTTCACAATTGGAAATTTTCTGTAGAAAATGTCGACTAATATGGATGGTTTATCTTTATTTTTATATTAAAGCGCTCCGAAGGTCCAAATTTACTTATTAACTTTATCATTATTACGTATTCAGTGTTGTCATGATTTAAATAAACAAATTTAAATCATTAATGCTAATAATTTTATTTAACTTTTGATGCAATGTAATTGTCCAGGTAACTACAAATCGTCTATAAATAGATCAAATGCAAAAGGATTTCATTGATTTTTGGCCGTATATAGAATAGTAATGGTTGTTGCCGTTGTGATGTCTATATTACCTACCCTTTGTACACCTACATAGATTGCAAATAACGACACCTCTATCCTGCCAGTTGTTTATCTATACTTTTTTTTACATCAAATAAACCGAAATCATTTTGAAAGTATTATTTGAAATGTGTGCACTAGCCGATGCATCTATAAACAAGCAGTGCGGTTTTGACTATTTTAATTGTGAAATAACGTATCTAGAATTTTGTTGTCAAATATGTAGCAAATAAGCGACTGTTTTGAACAATTTTAGTATAAGTATACTGAGAGAAAACAAATATTATGAATAATATTTATATATATTTTACAGAAATAATATATTTATTTGATTCAATGATATATATGCAATTCTTTCAAATACTAATTTATTTGCTGCTATTTGATTTAATTGTTGGATATATATTCATTTACAGCAATTAAACCTACTAACAATTTATTTGATACAATAAAATATATTTATTTGGCCGTATCTAAGTCTGCATTTCATTCAAGTAACTCCATTTCTCAGTGTATGTATGTACATATGCATTTACTATTTGGCAACCTTCTAATTAATTCAGTTCATTATAATTTGTGAAATATTGACTTAAATGATGCAAATCGAATTAAACTGAAACTAATAATATAAAATTTCTGAAAGAGAACTGTTGTCATAATATTGGATAATAATAAAAGGCACATAGAAACGTAATTTTCAAGTGCTGTCGATTTATTAAAGAATAACATATTAATCACAATGACACGTGTCTGTTTACAATCTGCTTCTGTTTACAGATGCTGCATGTAGCACGTGCGATCTTTCCGTGCCGTTTAATCTAGCCTTCTGGTTGGGATATTTTAACAGTTGTATCAATCCATTTATATACGCATGCTCATCCAGAGAACTGCGCAGGTATGTAATTTAGTTAATTATATTTGTTCGCAAGTATAGAATGTTTAGGTTACTTTATATTATTTGGTTTTAAAGTAAAACAACAGCCTAAATATGAGCATCATATTCATAGTTCTACTTTAAACTTGAACCATTGTATAAAATTATGCGAAGACTTTCAAAAGTTGTATATATTAAAAAATGTAACCAGAATAATGTTAATGAACCTCAAATAGTAGTTATATTCCAATTGCCCCAATTAGGAGATTTAAATTACTCATTTATCATATTGCTGGGTTAATTTAATAATATTTTCTGCTTGGCATTGACAATGCGGATATCCCAACAAAAAAAAAACTATATTAAGCTTATCTCTACTCGTGTAGAAGCTATGTATACCATAGAGAAATTAAATATATGGTTTTACTTACATACGTATAAAAATGCAAATGACACATATTCTCGCAACACAAACAAAAGAATCATTACAGTTATATAAAAGATATTTTCATGAGCATGTGTTTATATGAAAACGTCCTTGCCTGAAGCAGTAAATGTATGAATTGGTTTCCTCGCAATCCGCAACATATCAGGTTATTGACGTCTCGCAAATATTATTGCAATTTTTTTCTGTAACCTCCAATACTAAAAGAGATATTTTAACCGTGACCTAATGACCAAAATTGCCATTTGATATTTCATTATCATATTAACACATTTGAAATAATGTTATTTTGAATTTATTCCTTGATATGGATTTTTGAGTATACTCGTATATAATATATATTTATAGGTACATTAAAATTAAAATTTTATATATTTCATATTTTTCATTTTAAGTGAAAATTTCAACTTCACAACACTAAAATATGGTAAAAATAAATCGATAAATTATATATATATATATATATATATATATATATATATATATATATATATATATATATATATATATATATATATATATATATATATATATATATATATATATATATATATATATATATATAGATACATATTTAGTATATAAGGAACAGAAGCTAATATTAATGAGCGTATCTATAGTTTGAAGAGTACGTTCTTATTTTTGAAATAAACTCATTGTTTGCAAATTTCCTGTGGGAAATTAAAAATTACTTTTACCATACGCAGTATATTTCGTTACAATAATTCTGAAATTTTATCAATGGATGGATATATGATGTAATACAACGCTTACTATTTAATATAATATGTATTATTAAAAATCCAATATAAATCAGCTTATAATATATAAACTAGATAATAAATAATAGAATATATAATCTATGTTAGCATATGAATAATACTTAAATATATATTTATATATAAAGATTTACCGTTCCGTTCTATGGGGTTGTAACAGATATAATAATATAATTATATGTTAAAACAAGCATTCAAGCACCACTAGTAATCAATTCGTAATTCGATTTGTTATCAATATTGTTTTACCATTAATATAAGTTTATAAATAAATAAATATATATATATATATATATATATATATATATATATATATATATATATATATAAACTATAATTATGGTCATAGATTGGTATATTACCGTTAATTTGAATATAATAATAAAGATAGCAAAAGGTTACTGAACTGAGAAATAATATATACATATGTATATGATTAAAATACCATTTAGGTTAAACTGAGTCTTTCGATGGCAATCTGACAGCTGCAACGAAATACATAGAAAAGCATACTCTACGAATGGATTTGCCCCTTAAGCCAGGGCAAAGTTTAGGTTGGGGGTGGGGGGAGTAGATCAAGAAAACACATTTGATGAATTATCTGGAAATATCCATCAGCGATTATATGTTTTTTTTTACTAAACGTCAGATTGCCATCGAAAGACTCAGTTTTACCATAATTTATTCTATAAATCCGGATAAGTTAGTATATTTTAAATGTCCTTGTATTCAAAATAAAAATAAAAACGGTATATTATATGTTAAATCTAAAATCAAAACATTTGTATCTATAACTTAACTTCAATTTTATTGCTAGTGAATAGTATGTCATTCTTATGTTATATTTAGCTGAACATATTTATCTAATTAATACTAAATCATATAATTTGATATGATTGTATTTAATTTCTATAATCAGCATTTTATTACAGGGCCTTTAGGGGGATCCTATGCTGTAGACGACGTGAACCTAGACGCCGGTCACTAAGTGTTGCAAGTCTACGTCAACCTTCGCCAAACTGTAGCCATGCTCCGACTATAACCATATCTATGAGGCGCCCTACCCGTTAAACAATTTACCTTAACTTTTTGTTCCAACATTAATGAATCCCTTATCTATCAACCAATGGCTATGTGTTATTTATGATATGTGATATCTGTGTGATTCTTAAATTATTCCGAAAACACTTTATAAAATGTTGTTATTTCTGCGAATCTTTCCTTTTATAAATACGCACTTTCTAATAAATGGATAGAAAACAATCACCAGAAAACGTAATTTTACTAAATTATTACAGCGCCGTTTTTTCTCCTAGACAAATAAGGCATTAAATGCCTGGTACCAGAATTTTTAGAAGGCCCGGTATGTTGCAGAAGTTTTATATTTGCATTATGTTCGCCCCTCCAATAAAGATAAATTAGACTACAGACTAATCTTTCCTCAAAATATTTCTAATTATAATCTAGTTCGCCTAGGTCCAGTAAATATGTAAAGATAATCGGCACTGTATAATTACATGTAATTTAATTATAAATTTACATTAACATTTCGTAATTTATCATATTAGATAAATTTTGGTACTTTAAAGTTAATTTTTATGTACAAATATTATTTAACAACTATTTTAAAAATTAATAATTATAATCCAGGATTGTTTTTGAACAAATACGTGGACGCGTGAAACATGGATACATGTGTGTGTTCCGGTAATATGATATTTTATTTTATTTCGAACAAATTTAATGTTGGAATATAAAAAATGAAGTATAATTTGACTGTTAAAAAACAGAAAAAAAAACATGTACTGCAATCCCTAAATATTTTTTTATAAAACATATCTTCAACATGGTATTTGTCTACTCCTCACATCCCTGTCTTAAAATGTTCATACGCTGTAACATACATATATTAGAAATAAAAATCTTTTCACAAACCGCTATTGAAAAAAAAAAGGTTAAAGCAATACTTTTATCCTCTTTGCGGTTACACTATTTGCATAAAACAGACATAAAATACATACACCTGTAATTTAGCTAAGCAACAGTGATGTAATTATCTAGTTTGTGTATTTATTATATAGGTATGGACATTCATTACTATTAGTTATAAGTACCTATGTAAGAAATTATTTTTTTTTACTCAATAATATTAAGTAAATGTAAATAAAATAATTAAATGTGTTCATTACGATTTTTATTATTTATGAAATATCAATACTAAACCATCCAATTTCATGATGCTTATCTCCAGAAATAAAGGGCGTAGTAGATTTAAAACGCGATCGGCATGAATTGTGTAAATTCGTTTACTATCTGCAGAGAAGTAGATTCAAATTTTGGTCTTACGAGCGACGATTATTATCCAAGTAGATGAGTATATTAACCTAACAATGATTAGTACGCACAGATAATGGTAGATAAGTCATTTTGACTGAGGTTGAGCGTCCCAGTAAGTATACTTACTCACTCAGTACGCGATAATCATATTATAATAATTACGAGGTAACATTGGCGCATATTTTTTTATATGACGTATAAATCAAGAAAATTAATATCAATATATGGTATATATTCATTTTAGTAACGAATGGTTTATCTTTACTAAATAAATTACATACATAACACTTTCACTATATACCAAGACATCATTTGCAAAAGTATTCATCCTGTATTTAAGCTGCATGCATATCATTCTCGGTAAACGAGTTGTGTGAAATTGTGAAACGAAGTATAAATAAAATGGACTTTCTTATACGTAGTAGATATATTTCGTTTAAATAGGAAGGATATTAAAATTAAAAAATTTAAACATTCAAGAAGATATAATTATTTAATACGCTATATTAGAAATTATTATGGCCAGAAGTTTTCAAATAAACTTAAAACCTAACTAAATAAAATTTACTTCGGTATTATTTATTAGTGAATAGCCGTCAAAAATCATACGAAGAAAATGTTTTACATATCTTGCTCCTTGTTGAAGAAGTTTTTTTTCGACTATTATATTTTTAATATTGCTAATAAAACCCGTAGGGCCTTGATCTTAGCTGCCCTAAGAACATACAATAGCGGTATTTATCAGGTGACTGGGTCGCTATATCCAATTAATCAATCAGTTAATCAATTACAGCGGAAATTATGTTATTTCCATGACGTATTATGAAGCATTGATATTATGTTATTTGATTTCTAATTATGAATTATTGACAATATTATTTGATTTCTATGAATTATCGGCACCAGAGCGAAATGTAGTTATAAAAACAAGTATAAAAAGTTTATGATTGCTGTGAAAATGAACATTTTAAGAAGTGATGTATTCAAGAGTGAAGAAGCGAAATACGTGGATGTATGAGCAGTGCCATATTTTAAGAAAGAATAGGCGAGAGCTAGATAAAATGATATGAAGGCCTGATTTAAGCTCAAAAAGTGTATTTTCGATCAAATCCCGAGATCTAATATTTTCATGATAACAATACTTACTAATTACTTCTTATAAGAAAATAAAAAATACCGCAAAATACAATGACAATAATAAAAGTGAAATAAAAACTGTATCGTCTGCACCAAGCCATCTGTGACAGGTGATGCAATAAAGAAATGGAGAAAAATATCATCGAATCAGGTAAACCGGAGAAAGTATACGTAATGTCATAAACGCAAGTACTATACTTGTTGAGTATTACGGATAATTTAAATTTATTTGTATGTCAGCTACTTTCTATCATTGTTATTTATTTTGTGAATACGCAATACTTTACACAATCGGATGACAGCCATATATTAGCGTTTGTTTGTGAAATCAATATACAATTACTCATTTAATAAAGAAGTAATTACAATAAAATCTATATAATGTTATATTTGACCTTTGATGCTGGTTCGTTATTAAAAGAAAAGCAATACAATTATTCAAATATATATATATATATATATATATATATATATATATATATATATATATATATATATACATATATATATATATATATATATATATATATATATATATATATATATATATATATATATATATATATATAGATTAGAAAATTCAAGTAAATAGAAAAATAATAAGTATCTCCCAGATATGTAATAAGAATTACATATAAAGGAAGTTTTCTAAATAAAACATCTGCATTGTATTGCACTAGTTTTTCTTATACATATTAAATTTTAACTACTAAATAAATGACGGTGGTGATCGCTGTATATACAATTACCATTTTAATTCGGTAAAGATGCAGAAGTTTTCAATTAAATCGGTGTAAGTATATAGTTTGATAAGGATTAAATATGAATGCAAAAATGTGCACATTTATCTACCGCTAAACACTCAAATTTCCTTAATAATGTAGGTACGCGTTATTTTTACTTATTTACTGTATGATTAATTTAATAATATAAACATATGCGAAATCTTAAAAATCAAACAAAATCATTTCTACAAGTTATAATACCGTAAAAATTGAGTAAAATTCTTATATATGTTTTTACATACGAAGTTATTTAAATTTTAGAGTGCATGCATATTAAAAAATTTCAACAACGCAAAATATAATAAAATATAATCTTGGGATTAAAACGATTGTAGATTGTTTGAAAAGTATATATAACTTAACCAATGTAAAGATAATTTACGATCTGTTTCAAAAACTTGATATTATCTGGTCGATTGTCATTTTAAGTACGGCAACACCGGTGTTTTGAGGAAATGTCTCAACACTAATATAATAATAACATTTTGCTGTGAAGTCTATAAATAAATTAACATAATTAGAAATATCATATATACCTAGTTATGTAAGTTTATTATTAGAAACTGCAAAGTTTCTAAAGATCTATTTCGGTAGGCGCCTAGTATATTTGCAAACCAGTACCACAATACAAACTAAGTTATTCCCTAGAGTTAGTGATTGTATTACGCCAACCGAAAGATGCTATTCCATGGAATTACATCTTCAGCTCGGATTTCAAAATATACGTAAGAATATTGCAAATAATACAGAGATTTTCACCTTATTTCGTTGGCCGACAAGTAAAAGTAACACACTTCCGAAAGAAATACTTTATTTTTGACAAGATAACTGGTTTTATTTTTTTGTCTATACATATTCGAAAATAAGTATGAGAGAATCATTTTTGAACACGCACGGAGAATACTATAAACTGCCATTTGGTTAAGTAAATTTTGTTTCAGAATTTGCTTACACTTTCTTATATAACAACTATTTTACATTCAGAATCTAAATAAGATGAAAATAATCGCTCAGCTATTCTTTATATTATACTAGATATCATAAGATAGAATGAAATGGATTAATAAAATTAATTTAATCGTAAGTAAATTAGAGATTACTGCAGTCGGCCTGGATTATCATATCCTGTTGTTTTGAAGGAAACGTCCAAAGAGAGATAACTTCGACTTTGAAAACGCGTTTAGCGAAAACGCGTAAAGTAGGATGATTTATAATGACACACGTATTACTGTATAAGTGGGCGCTAGTATTATAATTGTTGGATTAATTTAATTTAAGATTAAATAATAATAAGTAAAATGTATGTTCAAATTATTTTTAAACCAACAAAAATTTTTTTCCCCTTAAAATATAATATTTCAAGGATGATAGCTTTTGGTTATAAATGGCATAACTAATAAACATACATATATCTAAACCTTAAAAAAGACTAATTATATTTATCATATGAATTCTATGACCTGCGATATATACATATATGTATATTAGGTCTTGTGAGTTAATTTATAGAAGATGTAGCGCGACTATTGCGTCAATATTTATTAGAGTTTCCCTGGAAAATGCTCTTATTTTTTTGGCTAAAGCTGCTGCTCGGAAAAAAATTGTGTTAATCAATACAGCAATTTTAATGTAAATAGCATATGGATATATAAAAACTTCAGTATGTAATACCATAGTTGTACAAACACATTCATTGCAGTCTTTTGTTATATGCATTAATGTATGAATTTGTTTTATAAACAAATTACTCGGAAGCGATCCATTAATTTGATAAATAAGTTTATTACAAACGATAATTATCGTTGGATTCAATAAGTCTATTAAGATAATAAATAAATAAATAAATATATACATATATATATATATATATATATATATATATATATATATATATATATAAATATATATATATATATATATATATATATATATATATATATATATATATATATATATATATATATATATATATATATATATATATATATATATATATATATATATATATATATTATGATCAGAACTAAATAAAATAATTTTAAGTATATACATATATTCGTAGGCGGTACAAATAATGCAAAACTGAAATTCTTTAGAAAAAGGAAAAGTTTAAGAAAATTATATAGGAAGAAAGTGCAAACTATATAAATAACAGGCATAATATTTAGACTACTATGACTAATAATCCTTCTCCTATATTAATTTTATACTTTTAAAAAAAATATATCGTATTTACTTCCTAAAGAGTTAAAAAAAGCCGAGTATTGAAATGAATAGCAAAAATATACGTTTACCAAATACATTATTATCTTTATTTCCAAAACACTTAAATTAATGCAAATTTTTGGCAAAGTTAAATTGTTTCTTGAAAATTAGAAACTGTTAAATTAATTATCTTGATAAATTAAAAATAAACAAAACTTTTGACGTTATAATGAAACTGTAATAACTTAATTAAAACAATGTTTATTAAGCAAAAAAGCAAAAGATAACGCAAGAAGATAAATGTTATCTGCCAAATATCTTATTGTTTAAAATTATGGTGAAACAACATATAATTAACAATGATTTTAAAATTGAGGAAATATACAGATCGACCTACATAGTTGGTCATATAAATAAGAGGATCATATTAGTTAATACGCTTTCGTTAAGCTCAAATGCGTTTTGAGAATTTTAATCGATTTTTTGTTTTATATTTTGGTAAGATTGTAGGTTATAGTTTACGCAATAAATCAAGAACACAATTTTAACAAAGTTATAACAAATTAAAAAGAAATACATATCACATATATGAAAAATTAATAGTAGTTTTAGAATTTAAGTTTCAGTGCGAAATAATATGATATCTCTAAGTTTAGTATATGTTTTAGAGTTCAACAATATTCGTTATGAGTAGGAGAAGGAATTCAATTACCGACATGGTTCTCTTATTTAATTGTTCGTTGCTGATACGCTAGTCAAGTAATTCGAAATTCTATATACTTTATCAACCTTGGAGGTCTTTATTTCATTATAATAATTCATGTGGTAAATGTAATTTGAGCGGCCAGGTTACCAATGAGTGAAAATTGTGCACTGTTTCGAACCCTGTTTCGAGTTACCTAATTAATGAGCCTGCCGGTGTTAACTTATTTTCGTATGTCCGATTAGAGAAATAATTCATTATATATATAGAAGAAATATTTCTTTATATTTTGGCAAATACTCAGAGATATTATTTTATTCACATTATTTGAATCAAGTAAGATATTTCTTTAAATAGTGGTGAATTAATATATATTTGAATCAGAACAATGCGAAATGAATTTCTATGAACGAATTTTTTGAATCCGAAATTGTTACGGACATAATATGCAGATAAATACTTAAGCTTTTCTATACTACGTACGGCGAGCTAAATATGATATATACATAAACTTGCATATACGATTCGTGGTCGGGGAATTAAAATATAGTACCATGGTAACACATTGAAAACACTTACCGCACGTGCATATTGATTTCTAGTACACATCATCGCACCTTGCCTCACCCGAAATATATTTAGCAATAAAAGCAATGATTTATCACTTGCTTGCCAGTAATATTCATCTATATGTTACTGGCAAGTGGTAATGCATGTCATATGGTAAATATATATCATATTACCAAACTGGCTTCAACTTGAGGAAAAATCGTGGATGTATAAATAATTTTTAAGGATAATGCGGCAGAAATGAAATTTTTAAGAAGTATTTGTGGCCTATCATAGAGAGTTTGTAAGATAGGAACTTTCTAAGTGCAACATTAATAGAAATGATGTGGTTTGGTCTAGGGGCGGCTCGGAACTGTCAAATAATCACGGTTGTTTTTGAAGAAATATTTGAAAATTTTTATTTTTATAGAAATGAAAGTGAAATGTGTAAATAGTTAATAGGCGAAAGATTGTAAGAATGTGAAAAGATATTTCTGCCAGAGAAATAATAAAAGTATTTCTGTTCAAGTATCTTGATTTTTTTTTTTCATATAATTTTATTTTTTATTAATTTAGAAAAAAAATATTTGACCTAAAGAGAAAGCCAAAAAAATGAGCAGTTATTTTTAACAAGCGCGTATGCCAGCACATTAAATGCTAGTTACGTCCATTTTCACGTTTATTAATTCTACTATATATACTTGGAACAAAAGAAAGTTTAAGTTCACTTCAAGGTAATTTGAAACAATATCATGTTTACCCCATAAAACTAAGAGACTATTGTTTACAATCATAAAACAAATAGTGTATTTATTTATTTAACTCAATATAAATTCATCGCACAAGATAACAACAAACTTTCAAAGCAACTAAGATCGTTTCGAAGGTGTGAACAAATAGTGTAAAACTATGCCTGTTACTTTGACGCTGAGTGAATTGATTGAATGATATTTAATTAAGTTTGATTAAATAGTAAAACGAAACGGAAGAACTAGTGCAAGGTGTTACCAGAGGCTAGAAGTATATGTATGAGTGTAAAATGCGCGAGGCGAGACGATCTGGTGTCATGATACAAGACTGGCGTGATATCGGTTAACCGGGTTCCAAATGAAACGGCGAACGGGTCATCGCACAGAGACGGATTGCAAACGAATGCTGAATAGTTTTTGATTCAGATGCACAAGTAACTGGGTTCCGCATCCTAAAACCGGATCTTGAACTGGATTCCCAGATACGCTTCGTAAAGTTGGATGGTTTAGATATTCAAAGTACTTTCTGTTGAAATTTTGTAAAGATCTAAACTGTCTTCTATTAACTACTACACTTTGTTCTAACAATTCCAGTAAAATTACTAAAGTTAGATAGCTAGTGTATTATAAAATAAGAGTGTGCATTAGTTAAATTTGTAATTAAATCATTTGTATAATAAATAATGGCAAAATACCACCAAGCAATAGCAAATTAGGGATAATTAGGGGTTGAAACTAAAATGTTTTAGATTATTTCAAATATTGCAAGAGCTATAAGTATAGAAATTTTCGAAAAAAATGTTTAAATTAGATTCTTAGAAAATACAAGTTCTAATTTATTTCGGTAATTCGATTCGTAATTCTATATATAGATTTCAGAATTCCAATTAAGAATGCTCAACTATATGAAAAGGTCCACTTCAAAGAATTCATTCTAAATTAATTATCAAAATTCAAAATATTGTAATTAACAAAATAATTATTGGGCTAGAAAATTTCATCAAAACGGAAATAATAAGATATCTAGTGGATAGGAAATTGAAACAAAAAAATTGTCGATAATAATAAATATTTCTTCTCTACATGCAATAGCTTTATTTAAAGTAGCTACTGTGCAATAAAAAGAATAGAACATAGATTTATTTCATAGTAGCAATTCATTTTCAATGTTTATGTCTGACCTTATAAATACAATAATCAAAATGAATTTTGTATCATGACAATTAAAATAGTATCAGCAAATTTATAAAATAAAATCTCGTCGAAAATTATTAATAATAATTATTAAAAACAAAAGCTATTATTGTTCCTAATAATAATAATCAGGTACAAACATATAACTAGTAGTTCTAGATCAAACTTTAATCGTTCCTTTGATCTGTAGAGAAAATTGCAATTAAAAATATTGAAAAGACAAAACAAAATGATGATTTTCTAATGCAACTTAAAGATGATAAAATTCAATATTTTAAAGTATCTCTAAAGTCCGAAATAGATTTCGCCAAATGTAATAAATAAGTTTTATTTGTTCCACTTGTATGACTTTTACTTTCATATGCATGAACAATTTAACTAGAAACCAATTTGTTGTTATATCCTACTATAAGTAACAGATATCCCCCTAAATCCACTACTGTCCGTATGGAATACCACTCGAAGAAGACATCGCTGGCGCAGACCTACATTGGCCGCACACGCTCACTCGAATGTTGTGTGTTTCACGGCCAAACAGAGTAAACATATCCTACCACATCTCTACAACACGGTGCAGTGTTTGTTGTTGTTGCTAGTTATTGTTAGTGTATACCTCAACTGTGCTGCAGCAGCGGTCGTACAACCAGGAAGTCATGTCACGGAGCGACTGCCGCATAGCGTTACAGCCAAAATGATACCCACCAACCTGTTAATTATTCACCAGGTGCTTGTGATTGCCATGTTTTTGCAATTAATGCGTATACATGTCGAAGGCGGAATTACGAATAACTTAGTGGATACTGATGAAGATGAAGGTAATAAGAATTAATTAATTGTCACTCGAATAATTTTACATTTCACATTTAACATCTATTATACAATTTTGTTAGGTTTAAAGTTCATTTGAAAACTAAAAACATTTGGTAATAATCATTTCTATAATATAATTTCTTGAATGTTTAAAAATTTCTATTTTATTATCCTTCTTATCTAAACAAAATATACCTATTACGTATATGAAACTACAATGCAAGACACCGCAATTGTTAAAAATGAAGATTATTATTAATTTTGACAACGGCAGAATAATTCTTATACTTTTAATTTTAAAAGGTTTGTTTACTTTGAACGTCTTTTAGTTTTATAATCCTATTCTTCTAAAAAGTGCTGGTGTATAATATATTTCATATTAGATTTTAGTATCGGTGTAAAACGATCAAGTTTTACTTAATATGTGGGTATTTTTTTTTTCAAAATTGTAAAAATATCAGAAATCTTTATCCTCTACTAGTTGCACACTCCAATGAGAATGTTATTACATTTATTAACCATAAAATACAAATAGCGTTCGAACAATCTTAGGCAGAATTCAAATGAGCCCTTTATACTCAAACAGACAATATTGAAACATGCGAACATCACAAAATATTTCAGACTTAAAAGTCAATAGAGATGTTCTGTATTTCTTTCAAAATTTTATTTGAAGCAATCTAAGAGAAATGATTTTTCGTAAATTTAGAAAAATTCGTAAGTGTATAATGAAATTCTTATTAGTCTGTAGATTTAGAAATACATTTCAAAAATCGCCTTTAAAATAATAACAAGATCAAAAATATATTATAATTTTATGTAGATTATTTTAGTAATTTCATACATTTTCAACTGCCAATATTTAAGTTTGGTGTTATTTCTGGAGCTTAATAGATTTAAAATGGAAACGACACGAATTGTGTTTCCAATTCCCATAGATTATGTATATTCATTTGGAGTCAGTCCAATCAGTTTGTTCAGAAAAGAAAGAACGACCAATTTCGGTCTTACGAGCGACCGGGCGAATTTGGATTCAGCACGATAAAAGGCGAACTATGTTAAAAAAAAATTTTCAATCCGAGAAACACACAACCGAATGCTTTAGTTCTTTGGTATTGGGTATGGCGAGCTAAGACACATCTTTATGAATTTAAAATATTAACGTTTTTCAAAATTAATAAGAACATATATGAAACTCTCATTAGTTGGAAGATTTGGAAATACATTTGAAAAATCCTCTGAACAACAATAAAGATACATCTGTAAAATGTTAATATACCAATTACCAATCGGCTTATATATGAATGACTATAAAAAGCTATGCATCAAACTCGCAATATTCATATTATGTAAAACCTTGTTTGAAATACTAATAGTATGTCTTATTCATTTACTAAATATTTAATTAAACAATTTAATATTAATTAAATTTTGTCGTTGTAGTACACAAATTGGTGAAGAAATGGGCTCCATTAGTACTTCTAGCTCCTGGTGAAAGATTTTTACCATCTTCAGTGCCATACTTCCTGCAGCACACGCAATCTTCCGACCCAAATGACAATAACAGAAATATGATGACAGAAGAACTTCCTTACGGATATATATCTGAAAATTATCATCTAACTACTAGAAAACCAGTAGGTACGATCAAACATACAACGAAGAAAACAAAATAGACTTTAAATAAATAAGAAAACGAAACCGTATTCCTATTCTTCCGCACTTGAGACTGCTTATTAGCATTTTGCAGACACGAAAACTCTTTTAATTGTCTTACAATTATCGTGAATAGTTAATTAATAAAACTGCTGCAGAAAGTTTCACTTTCACGATATCCCTTGATTTGTAATTGTAATATTATTCTGTACAGGTTTCAAGTGATATATCAACAATAGGTTTTGATATGAAATTCTTTTGTAATACAACGATATTGCAAAATTGTAATTAAATACTATGCATGTTTAAATAAAATATACATTCTGATTTTAAGGATTAATAATTTTGAATGTAAATTTGAAAGATTTAGTCATTATTGCGATATGCTTGTTACAATACTGTATATGCAGTAATATAATTAGTGAAAACTTTTGTTTTTGACCTTGATATACACGACACATGTGCTAGTATTTTTGATTAATTAATTCCCATGTATAAATAATTTTCAAAAACCACTTACCATTTTTACAGAACAATTACTGTTAAATTCGTCATCTTTCCTGTTTGGTCAGAATCCTCAGCAACACAAAGTTCCTGTCTATACAATCATCTCAAGATGTCACAAGCATTACACAAATTGGATGAAAAATACAATATACAATGAAAATACAAACGCAGCAACATTTCATGTTACTTATTGGTTCTTTTATCCTTTCAACGAAGGCAAAAATGTCTGCACTCTATCCCTGGGGTTTTTAGGGCCAGTCCCGATACCAAAAATGTTCAACAAATGTTTAGGCGAGCAACACAACATCGGCAGTCACGTCGGTGATTGGGAACACATGAGTTTATATTTCGAAAATAGTGATACTCCCGAAAATATGTACGTTTCTACACATGACGCTGGTGTTTACTACAAATATGATCCAAATTTAAACGTTTTTGTCTACGAACGACAAGAAACGCGAAGAGGTATTTTGCAAAAGCCTAAATTTCCGACTAAAGTTTATTTGCTGCACGGTCACCCGTTATTGTATTCGGCAAAAGGATCGCATGGACTCTGGTCGAAACCTGGTAAACATCGATATTTGACAGTGCCGAGAATGCATGATGAAACAGGCAACGGATTACCGTGGAAGACTTGGGACTCGTTAGAAATTATAGACCCACCTATCAGTGCAATACCTAAGTGGATCAAATATAGAGGTAAATGGGGTAACGCAAAAAGTTATTGTCATCCGTTAAAAAGAGTTGGTATTAATATTTGTCAGCTATCCGATGGACCAACTGGTATACCATTGAAAAGACTTAATTTTATATGTCCAAAGAAGAAATAAACTATTTATTTACTCGTAGTGTAATTAAGAAACATTTTTATCTGTGTCATAAATGAATAAAAGTTTACGAAATGTTTATATGTACATTTACTACATCAGTATATTTAAAAATCGCATGTTGTTTACATCACCGAACGGACGAGTGACCCGTGGTTAAAGGCTACATCCCGTTTACTACTGTCGAAATACAATTAGTAGCAACAAGTCAGTTTAAAAGTATTTCGCAAAGGTTTAGTTTAACTAATTACTGTTATGATATACTTTAATATATTTAATATTTGGTAATTCTAAATTTTGTTTAATTGTTTATTAAGCTCTTGCCCAACGATTTCGTCATGACTGAATATTCTGCTTTTATCACTAAATATATTTGAATCTTAAGCTTTTATATATATATATATATATATATATATATATATATATATATATATATATATATATAATAGCTGCTTATATTCTTTTTCGAGATATTTCGGTAAGACTTGTTATGGCATCTTTTAAATTTCTTCGTAATAATTGCGCTTCAGATAGCATTTTTTAATCATACCCGCGTATAAATATTATTGGTTTAAAATCATAAATTCCGGTTATCTGTTTATCTCTTTGCTTATGACACCATGATTTAATTATAACATTAATTATTTTGTTGAATCTTTAATTCCAAACCATCAGTAATCTGTAGAAAAACCAACGTAGACATATAGTATCTGGAAAAACAAATGTATCTACAGATTACAGATGCTATAGATTTGCTCAAAATTAACGTATAACTGATATTAGCATAAAATAACTGCAGATGAATTGTAGTTTAGAAACTATTCTGTATTCCATTAATTGATTACAAACTACTTTGCATATATTGACTTCAAACTTATTATTATATACGTATTTATATTGCAAAGTCAAACATCCATCATAATTATCATGTTTTTTTTTAATCTGCTTCTATTGCAATAAAATAAATACAAATGGAAATGGTTGCGTGGTTACATTTTACAGCACTAAACAATTCATTGATCATTAAATTGATATTCTAATTTAACAAATAAAATGCATAACAAATATATTTCTTTTTAAAATTTAAATTAACTATTTTACTATGTTCTCTACTACAGGGAAAAGTAAATATTAGTTTTGGTTATGCTACAGTTCTCAGCATGGATGACGTAAGTCATTTCCTAGTCTTATTTTTCACTACACTTGTCAAAAATTTGGGCCTACATTATTTTTATTTGGTTGTTTTATTAATTTAAATAAAAGTAATCGAGTGAGAATGGTTGTTCGACAAACAGCTCAATTAGAGTTGGTTATAGTTTAATATTTTGTTTACTGATAAAATTAACGATTTATTCTTGAAAGTAACAAACAAATTAATAAACAACGTACTGATCATGTTTATTAATTCTTAAAAATAATAATTGCTACAGATAAATAAATTTCAACAAGAATGGTTATTTCGACATATAAGTTAATGATTTGCTATAATAAGTGCATGATTGTTATCGTTCATATTTATGTATATTTGCATTCGTTATGTGATAAATACTAATAATCTAACATTACAACGAGTAATAGTAACGGAAGTAGATAATGTACGTAAGTGGTTGATAAATAATATAATTTAGAAATCTAAATCAGGTAAAAATTGTTGTTGAGCAACAGATGAGAGTTCCATATCGATAGGTTTCGTGTCATCGTATAACGATGGAGCTTCGCATAAAATAGCGAAGGTTCCTACAATGGATGCTATCGTGAAGATCCATAAAAATAAACGATCAAGCACCATGGCTACAAAGCCCCAGTCTTGATCTTCCTGTAAGAAGCATTCAGTCACTTTATTATTATTTTTATATTTTTTGTTTTTATTGTGAATGCCTAAAGTTTAGCATGGCGAATATCTGTATAAATACACAATACATGTACTAACATTAAAATGATTAAAGAAACAATCAAACCAAAAATGTTATAGTAATCAATAAAATATATCAGCTGGTATATATGTATTTATATATATATATATATATATATATATATATATATATATATTCGTCAAAATATCGAACAAGCTGGAAAAATAATCAAAAAACGAAAGTTTTTTATTATTTTTAAAACTATAATTTTCATTACTGTTTTACGGCTTTCGGCTATAACTGGAATGCACTTTAGATACATAAAAAAAAAAATTGTAGTTTTACGTAGATATACTTAACCGTTATTTAATTGTTTTCTTTTCTCAAGAATCAAGCAGACGATAATAATATGAAGATTTAGTAAAAATGATATGAAACATTAATAGTAAAAGCAAACATTAACAAACATAGAAATAGCTTAAATTATCTTCACAAAATAGTAGCGAGAGGTACCAGCCTAAACGATATATTGGCAAAAATCAAGATATTTACGCATTTTGAAAATTGTATATATACATACCGCATTAAATTCATCTTGTCGTTGCATATGATGCTGGATGAACATAACGTTATGTATCGCTTTTTCTAATTCGAATGGATATTTTTTTCTTATGACACCATCACTTGCACTTTCATCCAACCCAGATAAAATGGATGGCAAACCATTGTATCCACCCATACCTCCTCCTAGAGCACCCACGAAACCACTCAATCTGTAAAAAATAGAAAGAAAACATATTCCAGTTTTTATTTGAAATGTCATAGCATACCATACATATTGTACGAAAGTTTATTTAATCGATCGTGTGTGTACAATTCTTATAATTGAAAATGCTAAGATAATATATTTTAGAATTGTATTACTTTGCTACTGTTCACAAATTTTATTTGGTTTTTTAAAGTGAATTTATATTAAACACATAATCCTTCGATATATCTTTCTAAGATCTAATTTAAAATTACTTTGCTATTTGTATCTACATAGTTTAAAGATTGATATGTTTAAACTGTATATTATTTTAAAAGAAAAGCTATTAGCGATTAGACCATTTACTTGAAGTCAAAGTTGTTCGAGAATTAATCAAAACAAACAAAAAACAATAATAGTATGTAGAAATCTAACTATAATTTATCAAACACATCTATATTTATAAGCTTACACGTTTGCTGTAGAGTAGAAAGATAAATCATTCATGTACCTGTTGGTGGCTGTAGTTGAATGCAGTCCATTACATCCGCTGGCACGTTGCCGAGATGAATCTGACGATGAGGATGACGATGTAGCTTGTGTTGACGGCAAAGTGTCAATATTTTTTTTCCTATTAAGGGGAATGCCAGTGATTTTGTGCGCTGCCAGATCGTTTAGTAAATCTTTTGGCACTCTCATCAGAAGTAATTTCGGTACCCGTTTGATAAAGAAGCACCGTACCCATGGCGCCATTTTATGTGTACTTGGCTTTCGGTAGTGCACGTTCAATATGATAATGGTTATGACTACCGATAGCCCGACTAGTACCATCGTAAATAAGAGGTACTTTCCTAGCAACGGAAGTGCCAGCGATGTTGATGGTATAATTTCGGATATCAGCAAGAAAAACATGGTTTGTGATAGAAGAATCGAGATGCATAATGCTATCTTTTCACCGGAATCGGCTGGTAGATAGAAAACTAGTACTGAGAGATACGATATGCCTACACATGGCACGATTAAATTGACTGTGTAGAATAAAGTTTTACGACGTAGGGTGATGTTGAAGAATATATCTGAAAATTAAATGAAGTTAACAGGAATCTATTAAATATAACTTAGCAGAAAAATAAGTATTTTTAAATGCAAACAAACAAATATTACTTATACTACAGATATCTCATTTATTTACATGTTCTTTTACAATTAAAAAAAACGGATATACTTCTCTATGTATTCACATTTTAATAACATTTCTATAGACAAACCACACATTTCTGACATATTTAAAATCCTTTCATACATTTTTTTTCATCATATGTTTGCTTACTGTCTGTTGTGTACAATAATTCATATATTTTTTGTATTAATTTTTCAAAAAAATCTACGTTAAGTATAAATTATACATAATATATGTAGAAAAATAGTTATTTGCTGCTTGATTCTTCAGTCAAACCACCATAGACGGGTTGTGTGACAAAATATTGTGAAACTACATATTGCTTAATACTTATATTCCTTATTTATTAACATACTTACCAGGGTACGGTTCAGCACAACATGGATAGTATTTCTCATGTCGTTCTGCTGGTACACCTAATATATCCCATTCTACGCTAGGATAGTATTCTCGCAAATCAATGCCGACTTCTACTTTATTATCACCTTGCTTTTGATTGATGTGTTTTAAATCTATCTGAAATTAAATTTATGAATTCAAATGTGTTTCAATTGTGAACTTGGTTTTGCACAGTTGAACTCCCTGGTGGATAATAGCCGATTACTAGAATAGTTAACAAAACTTAGTTTAACATTAAACAGTGTTTAAAAGTACGCAATAATTCTAAATTTCAGTTAGTTGTATTAACGGCTAACTAAATTATCACTATCGAATGCTGAAATATCTATTATGAAAAGCTTAGATGAATAAGATTCTTTGGTATTAAATCATTCTGATACTATTATTTACTTGATTCAATGGTTTGTATAGAACAGGGTCGCATAAGTTCCAACGTTTGGATGCAAGGCAATTTTTAATTTAAAAATGTATTTTAAGCTGACTTTGAATATCTAACCTTTTGAAGGTTAATTATGCCAGTATGGAAAACAATTTACCTGCTTGAAAATAAAACAAAAAGGGTACTATCCCAAATATATTATGGGACCTACTAAATGTCGATTTTACATATAAATTAGTTATACAAGATAAAATATCGATATTATCTGATAGAAAAGAATAATAAAATATAATTCGAAACTATATAGCGGCAAGCATACTGGCTTATAATAAATCGTATGCCAACATTATTTTCGTAAATTTTGCTTAATCATTAAAGTGCTTACAATGATCAAATACATTTTTAAATGCCAACGCTTATTATCGTCATTATCTTTCAAGTTTTCTTTTATTTTTAGAGAAGCAATCACTAGTGGTCATTAAATTATTAGTATATTTACGACTTATAATTTACCATATCTACTTAATTATCATTTTAGACTATAATTTATTTAACTTACTTGATCTCCATCATATGTCCACGAGCCAAATTTCATGAAACATGTTTGTTGATCAAATGGGAAATACCGAACATCTATTTCACATGATGATTTAAAAATTGCTGGTGGCGTCCATACTACTTTGCCTGTATTATGAAGCACTGCTTTGGTCATAGTTGTTACCACATATTCCCCATCAGCACTAAACATTAAATACCAATATACATATTTTATATTGTGGGATGACAGAAAAGTAAGATATTTAAAATAGAAAAATGTTTGAATCACTCGTAGTGAAACGATCCTAGCGAATAATCAGACACACGTTTTAATTTCTCTTTTTGTCTCATTCTGATATACACTACTTTCCTTGATTAAACAGTGTAGCTTCATGCCTGACTACTGATTGTAGCATGTTCTAAACTAAACCAAAACAACAAGCGAGAAGCATCACCTTAATAATTTATTTTAAGACATTTTCTTGGATATAAATTAATAGAAAATATTTATAAAATAATTAGAATGCTTTTAAAAATTTTCTTGATTGTTATTTGCACCTAAGATTTATTAAAAATAACCAACTTACTTAACAGTGTCAGCACACTTTTAAACCAACTAAAATATAAAGATACATAAAATAAGTACTTACTTGTTATATAAAACAATATCAGGCAACCAAATATGTTCGGATGGGACGTATAATTCAGTGACTCCACCATATTCCGCTGGGTCCCACTTGAATTTGTGATCTTGCCACTCCTAAAAATCAGTTTTTTATCATTTGGGAATTGTTATAAGAAACGTTTTACTCTAATACATACATGTTCTAACCATACATTAGTGGTCAAGATTTGATCTTTAAGATTCTAAAATAAAACATTTGGTTAGTAAACAAACATTTTAAGTGTAGATAATTTAAATAGGTACACCTCATTTTTTTAACTCAAATATATTAGTTTATTTAATATAATTTAAGAAAAAGTTTAAACGCTTTTTTAATATTTACTTACAAGAACTGTTTCACTATTTTATCGAAAAGCTGCTAACGGGTCTAAAAATATCTACACTACAAATAGTTTATGCCCATACATTAATTACATGCATGCTGTACTCATTGTTATTTATTAAAATTAACTAGTATTTTACAAATAAGTCAATAAATTTGTCCAAATTAATTTACATTATCCTATATACATATATATATATATATATATATATATATATATATATATATATATATATATATATATATATATATATATATATTCACACGATATAATTCATTGTGTGCAAATAATACAAAACTAAATCTATACTTGTGATGTTTACAAATCAAAGGGTTAAACCTTGCATTCACATTTATATTTAAGAACTAATTGAAATAAATTATTTATAATAACTTAATTGATAAAGTATTAAAATATGCAAATAAATAATGTTTTTATGAAATAAAATATAAGGAGTGTCAAATAAATCATTATATAATAAAAATAATTAAATATCTGAATTAGCCCCTCTCTGAACCATCGAGTTAAACTAGCAATTATAATTTTAAAGTCATTCCCAAGATAAACAAATGTATAAATACATATCTGGTATACAATATTTACAGAATTATAAGCATCAGCTATGTATCAATTATGTTCTGTATTATTGTCTATAACTAATATGGACATGAAAGCCGTAAAATAAATAACACATTTTAATTTATAAACATTGATTTATAAATATGAATTTAAACCAAATTTAAACATACCAAGTCTATGAGCTGAGACAAGCGTAGTCCTAGTTTAACCAGGACTGTATCAGTATTATTACTAACCGGTCTAATCAACCTGTTGTAATTACTTAATAAATCATCGTAAAGTCTTTTTGCATCTGGATTACATAAAAATGAGTCTAAGTCACATAGAATTAACAAAATCAACAGTATTATGTTAAGTCTGTGCAGCATAGCACTCAACACTTTGATCAGTTGGCACATGGTGAAAAACTTCACATTTTTCGTATTAAATAATAAACATAACGCATAACAATATACGTTTTCCTGTTAGAAATGTGAGTTGAGAAGCACAGTTGTTGGCACACTGACTACAAATTCCGAATACGGCAGAAGTCTACCCCAAACAGAAGCCGGATTAATCAATAAAATAGCGCGCGCATGACTCCTTTCGCAGGATTTTATAATTTTAAATACAAATTTATTTATTATAAATTTTGTTATATGTATATCCATCATTCATTTTACTTTTTTGCTGATACAAAAAAAAAATGGCAACACATGTTCCTGGGATTACATGAAGTGATTAATGAGATCTTTAAATGCCGCTAGAATATGAAATGATATCAATATATCAATTTTATATATTTTTTTTAAATCAGTACTATTTTCTTGATAAGCAAACGAATTTAATAAAGTTACTAAATTGTTGTAAATATCTAGTTATTTAAATTAGGACTTATATTTTTTTGGATTAATTTGAATTTCTGCAAAAATAGTTATTGGTAGTCATAAAATATTTTAATAGCTTATATCTAATGCCCAGTTATGCCATTATAAGTTAAAATTAAACTTCGTTTAAAATACAACAAGAACAAATAATTATTTTGTGGCGTATGGCATTATAAATTTGCTGTCAAATAAACGATTAGATATTGATAATTATTAACTGAACGTCAATTTCAACTAACAGAGGTAACATTGGGTTTAAATAAACTTTAACATATAAAATTATGTCAAGTACGACTAATGTATATTAAATTTAAAATGCGAGTAGTTGAAATACAATCTTTACAGAATATGCTTGCATTTCTGTGGCAAACGTGAGGTTGAACTATACATAATACATAAACCTAAAAAATGACGTTATGATACAGCAAAAGTAAACAAAAAACATCCCTAAGGGTTAATATTTTACTGTTCTTGAACAGCACTCATCAATTATGAATATTCTATTTTTCTCTATTCTTTAGAAATACGAATCAACTGCGCAATAGGAAAATCTAAATCCTACACACATTTTTTTTACAAAACAGTTAAAGTGACGTCACTTCTTAATTATATTTAATATAGGAACTATAATTTTAATATATATTAAAACGTATGAAATTACTGTATTAGTGAAATTCAGGAGAGAGAGAAATGAAGGTGAACATTTTTTATGCTCAAATATCGTAAAAGATTTATTGTACATTAAAATGACTAGATTCCAAACTACATACATATCAATAAATAACCAAACATCAACAATAACATATTGCAAAGTTTTATTCATTTATTTTATTATTATTATTTTATTTAAATACAATTTATATTATACCGTTTTAAAATCACGTAAGAAAACAACGCTATACGCTAATGATTATCTTCGTGTATCGCATTTGGTTAAGAATTTTTTTGGTAAAACCTTCCAACAAAGGTATTATCCGTTTCCTTGTTTGAAAGTATGTGTATGTGTCTTTTTCTGTATTTAAGAGAGTAACAACAACGATACATTTATTATCATCTCACAACTCGTCAACTGTCATTTTCAATAGCGCCAATTTTTTCTTGGCTACTTTCGATATTAATATATCAATGGGTTTAGTTGTATCGTACAACGAAGGGGCTTGAAGAATTATAAGACAGGTACCAAACACACAAGCGAGCGCAAAGATCCACAGAAATAATCGATCCAATACCATGGCCACATATTTCCAATCTTCTTCAACCTATAAACAACAAAGAATGTGAATCTTACATTGCATGCTTGCCTTTTCATACAAACATGTTTTTCATTAAAAAAATAATAGAAATATAACATGCTCTGATTCGGAAAATAATTATGCCAAGAATTGTGTTCATAACATTTCAAATATTTTTCTCACAACATTCCAACTATTCGCATTGCATAAGGGTGATATATTGGTGCAACTTCTAAATGAGCAATGGTTTGCACAGTATATTATACTATTTTGAGAAATTATTAGATGTGATACGTTAGTAAAATATTATTTATTTGGTTTTGTAATTGATATATGTTTGAAGTAACCACTAAAGAATAAATAAACTTACATTTTCGAATGAGTCTTTATTCTTTACGTGTTGTGCAATGAATCTGGAGTCTTCGATAGTTTTCTCTATCTCATGAACGATTATTTTTTCAAATGTCGGACTCTGTTCACTGTTACCATCTATTGTCGTTCTACAACTGGGACTGTACAATTCTTCGTCTCCTCCTGAAAGTGGTAGTGACGGAAATGGTGGTTCACCAAAACACGGTCCAATACCACCAGAAGCCGCTACATCAAATCTCGACGGTGGAATCATCATTTCATAATTATCACTAAACGTATTCTTTTCGTACGACTTAAACTTGTCTAACATCGGAACTTGTATAATGTCCGTCAGTAGATTTTCATTTTCTTTGTCGCTATCCTCTTCTTCTTTTTTGGGACGTTGGATGAACAAAAATTTGGGAAGGATTTCTATAAAAAAGGTCTGTACCCATGGAGCGAGTTTATGAGTGACAGGTGATCTAAAGTTCACGTTTAGCACAGCGATTGTCACTACTACAGATAAGGTGACGAGTACCATTGTAAACAACAGATATTTACCAAGGAGGGGTACAGTGAGCGAGGTGGGAGGAATGATTTCGGCAAGAAGTAAAAAGAACACAGTCAAGGACAGCAAAATGGAAATGCACAGTGATACCTTCTCACCGGAATCGGATGGCAGATAAAAAACGAGAACGGATAGGAAAGAGATTCCGACGCATGGTATGATAAGGTTCACGGTATAGAAGAGTGTTTTTCTTCGAAGAGTGATATTGAAGATAATGTCAGGGTACGGTTCTTCACAGCAACTGTAAAATTTCTCGTTGCGAACAGCCGGTACACGCATTATGTCCCATTCCACTGATATGTAATAGTCTTGAAGATCGATGCCAACATCAATGTTATCCGAGTCAGGGATTTGTGATAAATGTCTCAAGTCCACCTAAAAAAGTACATTACGTTTATCTTCTCTTCAATATATATGCAAAAAAGTTTCGGGCGTATATTTTATAAAAATGAAAATTACATCAATATATAAAAATGAATATGCAACATTTTGAATAAAACGCATATCTTCAAGTTGCTATCAGAATTTGTTTTGCCAAATCATAACAAGTTGACAGAATTCTATAAAGTATATTAAGATAAACAATCACTGTTCATGCAGCTAGCGAATATAAAATGTCCTACTAAAAACCCTGGAAAAATAGATATTTACATGTTTAAACAAGAAATTCAGTTTAGTTCATTAAATGGATAATTATATTTTAATGGAAAATTTTATGAAATAACGAACATTAAAATGTGGTAGGGTAGAAGAACTGCAAATAAATGTACATCCATCATAATAATTTTCGAATTTTAATGATTTTATCTGATAACCATGTTACGTTTCAAAACAGTTCTGCAATCATTAATAAAACAAATGTGTTCTATTAATATAAAATATATATAAATAATGACACTATGTCAGAGATAAACAAAATGCATATTGTATTGATATTTATGGTATATGAAACTTATAAAGGAAATATACTTATTACATAATAATATTAATTGTTTCATATGAACAATTACCGAAAGAAGAGTGGTTGAATGAGAAAGTATTTGATTAATGGAGTAAATATAATTATTTTCAGTTTTATCTTCAATCTCAGCTGCAAAACGTTACTTTTGATACCAATTGTACAATAAATTCAGCAAAAAGTAACAATTTTCTGTTATTTACTTATGATCTATACAACATATATATATATATATATATATATATATATATATATATATATATATATATATATATATCAAATTGAAATCAAACCAATTACATAAACTGTCAGATACAAGAAAGTAAATCTGTACTTGATTTTTAGCACAATATCCTCTGAAACTGATTGTTGTTTCCTCAAAGTGCACTTGTCTAATACAGCTGTCGCTTTTCTCATTAAAGAAGTACATCATAACTTAAATGAGTGATACACTCGGAAATTTTATCGTGGGTAAAATATAGCTGTTTGCCAATATAATTTCAAAACAATAAACTTAATAAAACTAACTTACCATGTATCCATCATAGGTCCATGAACCAAACTTCATGAAACATGTCTGTTCATCGAACGGGAAGTATTCAACGTCGATCTCACAAAAAGACTTGTATATGGCCGGCGGTTTCCAAATTACTTTTCCGGTATGGTGGAGAATCGCTTTCGTCATTATCGTCACTTCGTAATTTCCATCCGCACTGTAGAGACACACGTAAGAGGAAATCGATTTGGTTTTAAAGTATACACGGCTAATAGGCTATTTCTACCACAGGGGAAGTTCAACTTACTTATTATAAAGCACTATATCCGGTAGCCAGATGTGTTCAGATGGAACGTGTAACGTTTCCACACCACCATAATCGTCTGGGTTCCATTTCAATTTATAATCGTTCCATTCCTTCATCATAAATGTTTATTGTTAATATTTGTTTTAACTGACTTCAGTCTGTTAAATTCTCGATACCGTGTCCCAATTTTTAAGTAGATATTATTTTATGAAATCTAACGCAATTTTATAAATAAGTTTTAGAAACTTTGAATTCAGAATGCAAAGTCAGTACAGTTACACCTCTATCACTATGCTTCTATACTATAAATTTCAGTTTAAATTTGACCACCTGAGATACAGATGTGCATCGGTGTCTCTCAGGAATGGTGGTAGCAAAAAAAATCACCTATATATATATATATATATTTATATATATATATATATTTTTTTATATATATATATATATATATATATATATATATATATACATATTTCTTTATTTATTGTACTAGAATTGATTGGCATACTGCTTTAAGTAACGAAAGCTGTTCTGTAAATGTTTTCCATAATACAATTTTAATTTTCTTTTACGTTCAGACAAAAATTAATATTTTAAACATACATATTTAAACATCCATGTGCAATATGATCAATTGGGCATGTGTTAAATGTTTTCATACGAAGACATGAATTTTAATAAAAACATCGTTACGAGAATTCAACAAAAATATTTTATAAAATTACCTGCTCTACCCAAACGTTTGTTGTCATGATTTGATTTTTTAAATTCTGCAACAAGAAATGTAATTTAGGTGTCTCTCTAAATTTAACCGACAAAGCTTGTCAGATTACTCACACCCACTGGGATGGTTTAACTCGTGGGTGTTCTAAGTATAAGCTCTGCTTGGTTAAATGACTATCATTTAAAATACAGTTAATACAAAATTGTTAAATCAAGAAAAACATACGTTTTCCACGATAGTGAAACCATAGATTAGATTCCAAACAAAATCGATTCTTTGTATGTAATAACAGACATACATATAGGCTGTTTTATTAAATAAAAATCAATAGATGGAAAAGTGATTTTATTTATCAGTGCCAACCATAGAAATTGATGACATTTCAAACAGTCAGAGAATGAATACCTACATATAAATGGAACACGAAGAAATGGCTGACACGAAATAGCGTGACGAATTGAAGAAATTCGGGAAACTTTTGATAGGGAAGGCCAAGGTCATGAGATGAAAAAAGGAGTGGTCCTACTTCAAGCATTTGTGATTTGGGTTTCTACTATTAGCATCTATGGTTATTAACTTATAATAATTAAAATTATGGTCCTTATATGACGACCGTATATGTTCAATATCAGTTTTATTAATATTGAAAATTATACTCATAGAATAAATAATAAACTAAATTCAATAAGACAGCAGTCGTATTCATAGAATTAAATACATGTACACAATTGGCGATCTTTATTTACATTTTTAAATAAAGATCAAATGAAGTAAGATCATCGTTCACATTTATATTTTGTAGCTATAGGCACCTTTAACATTTTCCATAACCATGGTTATTTGTACAAATATGTATGTGAAATGTTGCAAAAATGATAATTCGCACAATAAAACGGATATATTCACATACTTTTATAAGTCAAAATCGTTTTCTGTCATAATAAAAAACTAATATCTGTTTGTAACATTAGTAATTATTTTTTCAAGAAGCAAAGAATTTGATGCTAAACGGACGTAAATGAATTATCCGAATAGACATGCCGATGTAATTTTTGAGTTTATTAAACTAAAACTGTAAAAATTATCACCGATGATTTTTTGGAGTTCTAAGGAATGAGAGGTAAGTGGAGAGTTTTAGTGCATGATCATATTTACATAATTAAATGTATATCAGACGTAATTCGGATTTGATCTAGAAGTTGAAGGGAAAACGTCTTTTGACATTTTATTTACTTGTGATATTTTTTATTAAATAGCATTATCAGCAAAATAATTGTTAATATTATAAAATACATATTCAAAAGAATTTAGTGATCAAAAAAAGTGTTAATGGCAGAATCCAACTTTGTAAACTGTAATCTGTCGAGGAAAACAAAAACTTTTTATTTAGAAAATATCAAGTCTCAGAGAAAAATTTTCGCTTAATAATTATAAATATCGAATGTTATTTTATTAATAGTCGTTCAAATATTTGCTTCCACTAATTTCTTGGCCTATAGTTAAATTAAGATACTAATGAGAAATGTGATTTTAAATTAGAAATAATACTGTTTTAGCATGTATTTTAAATATATCAGAGCATGAGAATCAGACATAGAGAAAACAATATAAATCGAATAAATAAACCAATTGTACAAACTAAAAACTGCTTTTATTATACAATTCCAGATATTTGTTGAAATATTTGACCATTCTAATTCGTAGTTTGAATAGAGCCAGCAGTATAAACAAAAACGAAGTTTTTGATTTTTTTTCAATATTTAACTGAAAATATGGTTGTTGTTTTTTTTAAATATTCTACTCGTCTGAAATTTTTTTTTTTAGCAAAATATATTCAAACAATACATTCGAAATAAATCGGAATGGATATGCAAATAAAATTGAAGGTAATATACGATTGAAACAGATAATGTCAACATAGCATATTCGATTAATTATGACGTAAATAATTAATGTGAATATCATTTTGTTTAAATCCAACTGCATCAAAAGTGAAATACTCAAACTCTCGCCATTATGTAAAGCTTCTCTATAATTACTAAACCAATACCTTGTTTAATGGTTACTCAAATAAGTTAAAAGCAATATTTAATTACTTTTAAACGGATTCAAAACATTTAACTGATTAAATCGAATTTACATTGTGGTTAGAAAATATTTGAACAAAAAGATTATTTTATTCTGGAGGTTATATAATTAACTATAGTAGATAACTAAGATGAGTAAGTTAATATCGGTCAACTGTAAGAGTTTATTAAAATTGATCGAATAGTAAAACATAGTTTACTTCGCTTTAAATAATGGTAAAGTATGTATCAACTAAGTAGGTAAATAAAATTTATTCTATTTTATAAGATGGATGGAAAATGATTGTATTTACCACATCAATAAGTTGTGAGAGTCTTAATCCCATCTTGACGGTAAGTCGATCGGAATTGTTACCCACTGGTCGGATCAGTCTGTTGTAGTTACTAAGAAGGTCATCGTACAGCCGTTTGGCGTCTGGATTAGCCAGACAGACGCCAACCGTCGCTATCAGCAGTAAGAACACTAATAGCTCCATACTGCTGTTTAACAAATCTAGAATGTTGGACATACGAAGACAAGATTATAATCATATACATAAATAACCACAAGCACATTAAAATTGGAACTCAAGAAGCAAACCCAAATTCAGAACTCGTTATTAAACTAAAAAAATGTAATGTCATAAGCAAGGACTGCTCTTACATCAATGTCTATTTTACAACTTATCTACTGTTTTATCTTGTACAACGTATTTCTCATGAAATCGATTTTATGTTAAAATAGAGATGTGAATACGAGCCATAGTTTTGGAATATTCGAGAAAACACCGAGTGCTTTCTCTTTGTCATATGCAACATATTAAAGCGTCAGTTTTCATTATGGGTTCTACAAAAAAGAAGTTTGTATTTTATACATACAGCGATCGGCTAACATTCGTTTCCGCAATAACTGGAATATAACGACTTCATTAGGACCAGTCTCTTAATTGCGGATATTGGATTATGACGTTCATATTTACAAATTTAAAGCCTTAAAAAAACAATATCTATATTTATAATAAATTTAGATTGGCATTTTACATTTCTAATTTACTTATTAAATGCATTTGCTAAATAAAGACTATTATTATTATTATTCATCCATGGATAACATTTAGAGTATTGTGAACAATAATTTAGTAAGAATGGGTTGAATTTAGCGAACATCGATTCATCGTGATAAATCGTAATAATTTTAAAATTATTTTGATCAATATAAATTTTATTTTAATCTAAAATAATTGTATAAAGTGTAGTTTCACAAATATCTACCATTTGACATCACACAAATGATGGCCCAAATTCATATCGCCATTTCAGCATAAATCGCCGTATGAAAATTTCATGGCAAAAGTTAAAACATCAGCAATGATAATAAACTTTTTGAATAAACAACGATTTCTGAATTTGGGGCTATATATTTGAAAATTTGTTTGACACAGAAAATTGATAAAACTACTAAAATGTTGATGGTTAAAAATAAAACTCAATTCCAAACGGAATAACTGACTATCGAAGTTTAATAACTTTAAACTTTCAAGTATAAACGTCATCTATTTATAACAATAAATATGTATTTAACAATCTGCTATTGGTCATTATATAGAACTATGAAACAATATTTGTAAGTAAAATTAAGGATGTGATTGGCTACACTTTATATTCCAAATAAATAATATAAAAAAAATTAAATCACGTAAGAACATTTGTAAAATATCTCGATTGTCAAACAGATATAGTAAGGAGAACAACATCAAAATATTGCATATAGCGATTGATATCATCAAAAACTCAATTTGTGTATAAGAGTATTGTTAAATGTGTTACGGTCTATTTATACTGGCACTATAATGAATTCCGACTCCAACTGAGTTTAGAATACAAAAATATCTCAGAGAAGATAGGTAGATCACATAATGAAATAAAAACGAAAATCTTCAAGGAAGGGGACTGGAAGAAATGAGATTTACCTGAAGTACGTTGTGGTGTAACACGAATTGACAGAGAAAAATATATGATTGTAGGAGGAGTTGACGTGGAAATAAAATGTCGTCCATTGAGCGGATTATGGTCAAATAAAATGGGTTAACCATGTTAAAAGAATGTCAAAGGTTGACTAAAATGATTCATATGAGTGATGTAAATGGAGTTAGAATGCGGTGTTGTTCTTGTAAAAGATCAATGAATATTATTGAAAATAAGTTAAGTGAATTGCAACTTGTGAGCCAAGCCGAATAAAGAGCATGTTTGAAAGGTTTGATGAATATGAATGAAGTGCATGAGGTGTGATAGAAATGAATAACGAAGGATAGTTAGAAAGTGAATGCCTGAAAAGGGTTCTCTACCAACTCATTTATGAGAACAGAAATGGTGAAAGAAACATACACACATATAATATATATATATATATATATATATATATATATATATCTATTATATATGTATATATATATATTTCTTATATTATACTAACAGTAAATTAAAACAAATAATAGAGTAAAAAATAATTCTGAGAAATAAATAAGTATTTGATATAATTACATCTAATAAAAATGTTAATATAATATCAGATAAAAAATCAGGTTTCGGAATGTGTCGTTCATTGCTGCCTTTATATCCTAGGTTTATTTAGAGTGGTAGTAGGTAATGGAAGGGCTTGTATAAATAGACCAGTAATGATGTCAAATAAAATAGTGTGCACTTTGGGAAACGTGTACTGGTATAATTCGTAAGCAAATTTTAGCTAGGTTGAAGTCAATTTACAAAATGACAGAAGGATCATTGATTAACTTTGTTACAGAAAGAAACATGTATGATTGTACATGGGGTTTTCTCAATTAATTAAATAGAAATAAAAACAATTTTCTATATATATTTTTAAATCCAAACCGCTAAAGAGTCTTTTGCTTCACACAAACCAAAAAATATATAATTTATTCTATTTTAAATTGGATGTTGTGGTTATGATAAATGCAAGTTTCTTTAGCACAGTATCAGTTTTGTACAACGGTGTTTTATAGCACAGTACCCAAGTACATACCTTTATAAAATATTTCAAGTGTCATATTATTTACCCATGTACCCTTATGTAATATAAATGAAACAGATACTACGTGTCGCGTTTATTTATTAGGCGTGTCACTTTGCAACACGCGTGTCAATTACGTCATCACTGATCGAATAAAACACCAAGTAGTGTTTATTTCTACTGTATATTCTATCAACCATGAGTACTACATACATGGATTCAATTGATATTAGAACAAGAAGCAAAATTAAAAACACGCATAAATGAATTAAATAAAAATATGAAACACTAAATAGCATGGTACCAATCTTTGTAAATATTGTAGTATTAACAGCTTATGCTTAGGTCTCAGATAACAATTTAGAAGTTATTTGCAATTAGTTAAATATTTGTTGATATGTTTTGATATAATCTAAATATATATATATATATATATATATATATATATATATATATATATATATATATATATATATATTTAAAGCAAGCTACTTAACTAATCATTTTAAAAATGTTCATGTTAATGAACAGTGCCTAGAACCCAGCAGAATCAGTTTAATATCAAGTACTACTGAAGACAAAAACCGGCATGTTTACATAAGGGCGGGCGAGAATAATAGCTATCTTAATTTAAAGAAACGTCGTCTCTTGCGAGGCAAACATTGTTTAAAGCAATATCATTCCATTATCTTCATTAAAAACGTTTAGCTTTTTTCTAAACTTAGCTTACTTAAAGCTCGGATAAAGTTTATTTAGAGAATCGTTTCTAATTTTCAATAACTACCAGAATTTATGCTTAACAAATTATTATAAACTGAAATACATATTAGTTCCTTGAAGTAAAGATAAAAGCTGTTAAGCATTCAGTGGTTAAAGCTTAAATTAGATGAATACATCAAGTAGGCGTAACACTTTGTGGCGTTTACTTTCTACATAAATCATCTATCCTTCCTTCTACTTTAGTAATCTAAATGTAAATACATGATTTACTGCAAAATCTCATTTATTAGTAACACTTTTATAGAGTCCTACCATCATTTGAACTGCCGAAGTAAGTTACACAATAGAACTGTCTAAGAAAATTAAGCAATATATTTTCTTCGCATAACGCTACTCTTCGATGACTAGAATCTAAATTGAATAGGTTACAACTAAAAATAGCAAATAAAAATAATAACAAAACATGCGAAAGCAATTTTTTTTGTTCTCTTACCATTTTACATGATCCTATCGGATCCGTATCTTGCAGAACTAATGTTTTTGAAACACATAACGATAAAGAATCGCGAAGCCATATCACATGCTGGACATAATGAAACGCAGCCCTGTATCACCGATCTGGAGTGCTTTCAGAGGTACGACACCTCCCGCTACTGATACAGGGTACTGCAGCACAGCATCCCGAGCAGTCAGCCTCTCCGGAATCCGATATCAATCCACACACAGACGCACGCACACACACACGCCCGCCGAGTATATCCGGACTTTGCCGAACTTCTGGCCGCGGTGCCAGTCAATACTGGAGGTTCTCTCATGAGTTGCAATTCGGAGGGCGGGTCAAAATACCATTACATTTTATATGATCCATGGTCACACTGACTCACGAACCCCACACTTTACTTTCTTCTGTAATAACAATTTTTTGTTCCTTTAACGCGAGAGCATGATTCTTTCAATCATCGATTGAATATATGAACTTAATTAAAACTTTGGTCATTAACATTTTTTGTCTCCTTCGCCATTGAACTTTAAGTTTATGCACCAAAATATGAAACGGGCTCTGATACGTTATTAAATGAATTTGTTACAAGTTTGTAAAAGTTTTATTCATGTCGTTAGTTGGACGAATTGAACTATGAAGTTACTTACTTACTGAAGAAACTTTTTTTTGTCCTTAAGCTTTTGTTAATACTGCAGACTTTGCGAAATGTTTTTGAGAAAAAGTTATGAATATTGTGCTTTTATTAGTAAATAAATGTATATTACCAGATAAAGGCCCGATTTCATTACCTTATTTCTTAGTTAAGCAAAAAAATCATCTAACAAAATTGATATTTTGCCATAAGAAATTCCAATTGGCTTCGATATTGTTTCGAATTCTATCGCCATAATAAAGTTGATTGATGCCTCTTTTGATTTTAAGTATTTTATGAAAGGTTCTTGTAATATTTATCCTAATTTTATTGTTAAAAGTTTTATACATTTAAATATATGAGTTCTTACAATTGCTCATTTGGGCAATCACCATTCAGCCTCGCGGTCAATTTTCTCCAATTTTGACTACTCATTTTGCCTCGACGAATAGTGATAAGAAAATCTTAATAAACTGAATTTTGAAATCAGGTTCACACAGCAAAACAACCCGTTGTTTCTAATGTTTTCTACACTATATAGTTGATGTCACTGGGTTAATAAATGTACTCATTGGTAACGTAAATCAAAAACTGAGCTCGATTAACTCAATCGCTGTAACGCGTTCTTATTTTTTGGCGAAGATATAAATGGCATATTATTTCGCAAAAATAACAAAATTTTAATGGCAAATAACTACGGTTTAAAAAGGAATAAATGAGATAATTACGGATTAAATTACATTCTAATTGTAATAAATTGGTTTATATTCCATTTAATGAAAATAGATATTATCCCTATCGCAAAACATATATGTCTGACTAATATAAGTTTATTATTTTCTTTATTTATATTGCAATATGAGGTGAACGTAAAACTCTCTGAAAAAAAGAGCAAGTGAATAAATTGAATTAAAATAAGTTTTACGTAAGATTGGATAAGTTTGTCGGGATAAGGAGTGCATAGATAGAATCAAATTTGCAAAGCGTGTACTTTTCAGATAGTTTTATTGTTTATAAACAGTTCTTTGCCTGAGGTTTATTTTCGTAATATTTTATTAATTTTTATACATCTTTATAAAACTTTAACAATGACAACTTTTTTTAAAATTAAAATGGTAACTGCGCTTCGCTACTTCATAATATATAAAAACTAATGCAATTACTTGAGAAATAAAAGCAAACGAAATGTTTTTGAACTTCTTGGTAACACTTATAATCAATAATCAATCAATGACAAAAACTATATTGTAACTTTGTTCTAATACTACAAATGATTGTTTAATTATCATTTACCAATTCTATAAAGAAAATATACAAATTTTTAGCAATATTCGAATTAATCTTTTACTTATGTACTTTTCAAATTTGCCCAATTTTCTCATTTCGGAATAATCTCAAATGAAGTATTGTGTATACAGTTTATTTGTGTACATACTAACCCTATATGTGAATTCTGTGAAATGGCTATATGGTACGTATGCAAATCGTTTCTTATATAACTTGAATAGCAGAATGCCGCTTTTACACCTAAGCGCTTTCCATTGAGAAACATTGAGTTTCGATAAGATTTGCATTAAACTACATATTTGCACTATAGTATCTTTCAGAGTCGCAAATGGCAATCCATATATACCTATGACAACTTTTTATGTTATCTTTCCGACACTACCACTGGTTGTAATTTGGTGTAGCTAAAAGCGGATGGTAGCTGAAATGTTCTCGGTTGAACTTTTATGTTGTACCGTTTATAATAGATATTACTAAAGTTTTTATTGAAACAGTGTAATAATATTAAATATCTACACGGAGAAATATATTTTGTACAGAGTAGGACTATGATACCCATTTATTAAAGAATACAGTAATATTGATCACAAGTTGAGTATTGAAATAGTCTACTTATATTATGTTATATTATGTCTAATACAATAATTATTATACTGGATATAATACATTTCTCATAATATATAGGATGAATACACTTATTTTAACTTATTTTATTACTAATTCATCCTTTAATAAGTACTAGCTTCGCAAATGATCAAAGATCACTTACAGATAGCTGTTTAGCATTAACTGCGTCAATGTCTAAAGTTTAGCAAAGTAAATTTTTGTATAAATAAACAATATATATACTAATTTTAAGGCAATTATTAAAAATATATTCGAATTTATTGTAAATCTCTTTGTTTTCTAAAGTTAATATTTAAAGCTATTGCGTTGTTTAGGGCCAAATAATTCCGGAAATAAAGAGTCTAGTGCATTTGAAACGCGATCGACACAAATTATGTGCCCATAGATTATGTATACCGAATTTGGTCTCAATCCGTTCAGTATCTTCAGAGAAGAAGTAACTACAAATGTTGGTCTTACGAGCGATGGCTAACATCCAATTATAACAAGAACTGTTTGTTAAAGATATTATTCAATTCGAGATACGTATTTACAGAATGCTTTAGCTTGTCTATACTACGTCCGGCAAGTTAACAATATAGAATATACTTGCATAGAATGAGTTATGCCAACCGACAAGTTTCACTGGTTGCATATGCTTAGGCTACTATGACAGTAAACCGCAAAAATATAATCTGTATATTAGGCAGTAAAATCAATGAAATACGGATCATATATTTTACTTCGACTATTATAGTTATTCAGTAGTATATCTGACGAGAGTATGAAATATTAAAATACTTCTCACCGGTCTGAATAAATTAGTAATTAAGAATTATGGAATACTTCGTTAAATTATAAAATAGCGTGCTCCGTAACATGGTTCATAGTAAATTTAAAGCTATTTGTTGTTTCATCATGATATAAAATAATAAATTTATTTAATTTCTGTTGGTGCAACTGACCATTAACAATAAATTTAAATATATGCTTTCAAAATGGTGGAAATACAAATATAGTTTTATCAAAATTAGTACAACCATTCTATTTGTAATTGATTCCGTAGTTGATTTTAAAGTTTCTAAACGGGATTTCATAATAAAATATTCATTATTTTGATAAATGAACGTGCTGTCATTAGTTCAATTTATATATATTTTTTAAAAGTAGTTATAATTGTGGTTTCCGTAGATACGTACATAGATAAATTAATACATGCACGTTAGAACAAAATAATCGGAATCGTTCAAAACATTTATTTCTGTTAAAATTTCAAGTTCAAAATTCACGAAGAATATTAAGAACTCAAAAATGAATGCGGATATACTCTTTAATTGCTTGGTCTTTTTTCTCTATGTAGTAATAACTGTGTGATTATGTAGTTTTCTAGAGATTCTCGTATTCAATGAATAAGTAAATATACTGTCACGTATAAAAAAGTCAAAATATCTTATTTACACTAATTCAAACTTGCTATCATTGCTAAGTTTACATAATTTGACAAAAGCATATTTTTATTCTAAAAATTAAGCATAAAACGCCTAACCACAAAAACCAGTAATTTGTTAATATGTAAAATAAAATTACCAGTCAATTTGGAATTGGTCAAGTGTATAAACTATACTAACAACATTATTAATTAGGTGTCGACCAGAATCCTGTTGGTTCATATTAAACGTTGCAGATTCAAAATCATCTCGAGCAGGGATATATGACATGCCGGAAATAGGCTGTTACAGTTGCGTTCCTCACGGCCCATCCTCCGTGCCCAGTGATACCATCGATGAATTTCCGGTTCAGAATTGTAAACTCGTTGCAGTGGAAATCTGGCGGCATGAAAACGTAATATTATACATTGTAAAAGTTAATAGCGTAGTGATCGAGTACAACATATTTTGTAAATGTTTGTCTACCGACCTGAATACAACTCGAAGCAGTTCTTCTATTATATCGCCATCGTTTGGGAATATTCTTTGTTCTGTTTCACATAAAGCACGAAAGATACAAGAACGACCGTCGATACCCATTCTATAAATAGAAAACAAAATAAAATGAGATGAAAAACTTTTCCTTCCTTCCGAATGTATGCAGTTATAGCGTTGTTTTGTGTACATCTAAACAAAAGATTGCAAAATTGTTAACGCTGTTTTTCAATTGAAGAAGTGTTGCGTACATACATTTCATCGTTACCATTTTATTTTGTAAAATAAGGTTTTTGCACTAAAAGGTCGGCTTTTCTATTTACGAATAACGTTCTGAATAGTTTTAGAATATGAAATTTTAATGTTTCTATACGTTCTTAGACCATGAATCATGTATGTATGTGGTTCATTAGATACTTCCACCATAATATTCATAAAGCACATATGATTCATTCTATTAATAATTAACGCTAACACTAATGTGAAGTTCCATAACGTTACCAGTGTTAGTAGTAATTTCTTTCCGTGGGTATATGAGAAAATTAAATTATAATTATATATAATAATGTCATTTTTTAGCAAAGGAAAAAATTATACATACGTAATTTACAATAAGATAAAAAAATTGTAATTTATTAGTCCTTAAATATTTCTCTCAATATAGTTAGACGTGTGTATGTTATATATTTGTATGACACATCGTAGTGACCGTGGTTAATTACATATTTATCTTTCGAATCAATTATTCAGTATTACAATCGTATGAAAAACGATTCTTTAGGGGTTAATATCATTATACCTAGCAGTCGAAATGCGAATAGTTATTATATATTTATTTGTCAAATTGAGAGTAGTTTGTTTTGAAGATGGAAAATCAATACTATATCTTATAAGAAAATAAAACTTGTATTATATTTCTTTTGTTTATTTATTAAGCTGCCAATGTGGGAGAAATGCCAAGACATTGCTTAAAGATCGCTCATAAAATATTGAAATTAAAAAAAAATATGTGTGATATCTCCCGAGGCTCCGACAAATGTAATGAATGTTCATCTAAAAAAATATTATAATGCTGAATTTGTATTATTACTGCGCGATCATTTGACTATTTGACGTAGCTTTTGCGTAGCTTTGCTGTTAATTGTATTGCCTATTTATTAGTGATTTAAATCACTATGTATGCTGTTTTTATTTATTTAAGACCAAAGTGTTAACAAATTTGGATACAGATTGCAACGATGAGACGTAACAAATGTGAGTTATGTTATCAAACCCTGATAGACATTTCTTGAACACTCTTGGTCCCAGTTAGTGGTGATACGATAGTACATACATACATGATGAAAGCTATACACCGTACCACTGCCATTTATACTACATTACCTTTGAAAAATATAGTAAATGTTTTATAATTACTTCTTGTGTAGAAGACCACAAAATATTTGTTTTCCGACAAATTCCAATTCTTAATTCGCACTAATTATGTGTTTTATTGTTATTTATTTATTTATTTTATAACGGTTTATATTTTTAATTGCACACGGTTTCGGTTTGGAGTTTTATTGCTACATTTAATCGGCCTGATTTAAATTGAAAATCTTGACAAACTATTATCAGACCACCATTGGTCGACCCTTCCATTTTAGTAAAATTAATAAGTTATTCTTCTTAAAACGTATTTAAATTATTATCGATTTAAATATTACAATTCTTATAATAAAATAGCAAATATCATCAGTAGGTTTTAATGATATTAATGTGATACTAGTTGTATCACTTTTATGATATCGTCGCATCTTTGCTACATCTACTGCTGGATAATTTCAGTTATACGAAATAATGAGTGATACTATGTTTAATTTTGATTTGGTCAACTACTTAAATAGTTGAGCTAAAGATACTGATAGAACCCATATTGCTCTACTATTTTCCTTGAAGAAGCAGATATTGACTTCCGATTACAGCACGTCCTAAACTAAACCATACCAGCAAGCGTGAGGTATCTATTTAACCTAAAGTGTAATATATTTATGCGCTCAGTCCATAACTAGTACATTCATTTTCGACAATCTCTTATGTCATATAAGTTTACAGAATCAATAATTTAAAAAAAAGTTTCAAAAACTGACCACACTTTAACTAAAGTTAAACAATATTCAGAACTGTAACAGCACAGTAAACAAATAAATTTGGATTATTTATTCTAAGTTGTATAGCCTTTAAATGCGTATACACACAATACTTTTTAAATAACATTTTGGGTGCCTTAATCGTTGTAGATTATATCGCACAGGTCCTCAACCCATATAAAGTTAGAACCATTACGAACATTTATGCCAACACAGACTCCAAAGTTAGAAGGTCAGAATGCTGAGCCAAGCAAAAAACACGAATCAAGGGAACTTCATAGCTGTTTGACTTGTACAGTTCAGTTAACTTTTTCTCTTTTTATTTCTTTTTTTCTCTACGACGTAATGATACTTACGAATCCATAACCAATTCAATTTTCCCGTACAGGTCTCTACGTGTTCGACGTTGAAGAACATGTTTTGATTGCGACAATGCCTTGATGGTGCTCGTATCATTCGGTAAATCATAAGCGATGACCCAGTTCACACTTTCAGAGACTGCAGTCGGCGCAATACTTACACTACTTAATGTAAAGCACATTGCAACCTGCAATAATAAACGTTTATCTAACAACTTTCAAGTTTGTGGACCTTTTTCTAAATTTATTACTGTGGATTAAGACTTGGTTACAAACATTTTACTTCTATGTGAAATATATTTGCAAATGGATCCTTCTTTTTATAGAACTAAGAGTATTTCCATTACCACTTAATGCATTCTACTGAACATAATTAAAGAGAGACAGAAAGAAGTTGGAATTAATTGGGAGGAATGCTATTCCTATGCTATGTTCCAAATAATGGTCTGATCATGATAGATCAATCAAAAACATTTTGTTGCTATATAACAGATTTTTGTCTAGAAATAAAATAAAATAAAATAATTCTATTACCAGGTAATTAAGAAAATAATATGACAACAATTATTTTGATTGCCCATTCCCGATTGTAACTATTTTTCTATCATGGCTTTAAGCTTTACTTCAAAAAGTGAATGCAGATACGACTAATCAAATAAAAGCGTTTTTTAATAAGTAATATCATAAAATAAAACATCACTAGCTTAGCAGGGCTAGCAAGAGATTGCTTTAAGTACAGCAAACACGAATGGATCCATTTTTGGACATGACCTTATACTTTGATTACATTTGGGACTAATTAAATAAATTCTATTTGTTAGAGTAATTGATTCTGGAATCCTAAAATGGTAAATTTTGAGTTGAAATTAGTCATTAGATTAGAGATACTAACAGTTGTAAATCTACATATAATGTTTAAATATTTCAAAGTTCTATATATATGTTTGATATTTTTTGGAAATTTCAAAACAATAACTCATCTATCCATGGAAAAACACATACGGATTGAAATGCTTAAAGTTTTTGTAATTTATCAGACCTACATGTCGAATAAACGAATTAAATCATAATTTATGTATTTCACAGGAAGTTATGGTTTTTTATTACTAATATATGGAATACTGATGAACCAACTATTTATTTGTCTATTCCATTTAAATATATATCACACTTTAAGTAAAAGAATATCAGTATTTTAAGTAATTCCACAATAAAATGTAATAGTTTATTAATTAATAAAAACACACTCCTTTATGTATTTACACACAAAAAACAGGAAATACGATATTTTTGAAACATTTAGGTATTTTTCATCCAAAATTACTAATTTTATGTTGTATCTATACCTGGAAATTTAATTTAACAGTTTGAAAAAAGAAACCTTCTTCATGAGCAAAAGTGTACATATAAACGAATGCGTTTTTAAAAGTGAACAACGAGTAAGTTTTTCTGTATTGAGTAAGTTCGATATTAGAATCCCAACATATAGAAAAAATCTGTACTGTACTGCTCGTATCGTACTGCTCATGTTATAACGTTATTTGGTAGTGCATGCTACCAGCAGTGTCACGTACTGCACTCTATAGATCTGCTTCGAGTGCTCAGATTCTAATACGAAACGAATCCTTTGTGTAACATCAATAACAGATGAGAGGCTCAAAAGCAAAGTTATACAAGTTTATTACAAATAAAATGAAGTGGCCTAGACTATATAAGTAGAGAATTATATTAGTTTTTTTTTACTTTCTGAGGGATTTGCTTGATTTGATTTTTAAAAAGTTTAGTAAAACTGGAACCATGGATTATTGCATTGAGATTCATAATTTTCGGACAACACTCTTTCTGCCTTGCGATCAAGATTGTAAATCTTTTCTTAAGCGTTAACTAACTAAACATTTATTGTTATAAAAATCTAACTAAAGTAATAACTAGGATGAATACTAATGAATAAACGCTCATTAATAATTAATATACCGGACGAGAGATAATTTTCTAGAAATTAACCATGCTTATTGTTCTATTAGTATTATTATTAATCAAGTAATAAACAAAGTTGTATTAACCATAATAAGAACCAATATTAATTGTTTAATCAGACATTAAACATTTTATAATATTCGCCAATTAATTATTACGATAAGTGCATTTCTTAATTTTTTAGTATCTTAAATAGAAAAAACCTCTTTTTAGGTTAACGTCCTCAATAAAATAACAGTGAAAAACTTTTCATTTGGTAAATATCATAGCTGTTAATAAAACTATAAAAACCATTGAGAGAGAAGAAAACTTACAGACACAGTGGCACCCTCTGGAAAGACGACGTATCTTTTACGGCGCACCAAAGCGCTACTGTCAGAATAAATTTGACAGACAAACAAACACAGACATAACATAGACGATATAGCCAATGCCATTGACAAAATAATTTATGAGCGTCCGAATATTTACGATTTCTTGTGTCTGACTGACTGTGATTTTTTTCTCGATGGACGCAGATATTTATAAACAAAGTGCAAATGTATGTTTCCTGTTCTGTTCATGCTTATTAGTCAGTCAGTTAACGCAATTAAAACTATGCAGTGCAGATTAATTAAATGAAATTAGCTCGGGTGCAGTATAACGGTGGTTATTTGCATCAGTAAATAATACAGTATGGTTCATATGACGTTGTCAAATATTTATACAGTAATTTTAGTATGATGCCGTCATATTCTCGAATGCGTTATGTGCTCTAGAATATATTTAAATGTTTTAAAAAGTATTTTTAGCTCGCCGACTTAGTACCGAAAATATTTGAGAGTGCAAAACATGTCTATATTCAAACATATATATATATATATATATACATATATATATATATATATATATATATATATATATATATATATATATATATATATATATAGATATATATATATATATATATATATATATATATATATATATATATAGATTATCTTCTTTGGAACCTTATCTTGTAACACCGAAATGATACAACCAATTGTATTTATTTGTGGGTGATATAAATATAATAAGCATAAAATTGAATACGAACTGGCTAATTTGGTCGCATAAGCGGGTGACCAACATATAATTAAATGAGTTATTTTATATTTTTGTCATTAACAGGGAAACGTAAAATGAAGGTGCATTAAAAATTTCTATTTAAACAGTTTCTTGTTTAATAAGTATTGTAGTAGTACTTAATCAATAAATAGTAATCTCGTTAACTATAACTAAAACTATTTAAAGAATTACTTATGAAAGTAGTCAGTGGCGAAAGCGAGTTTTTTTTAAATCTCTTTATATCAAAATGAATAAGAAAAAAAGTGCCTTGTATATGTTTAATATAGGTACTGATGACAATTTTTAGATGTACCAAAGCTATAACTAGAAGCTAGAAGATAATCGGTTGTTGATAATGCAAGTAGTAATGAAGTAAAAGTACGAACTAAAAAGTCAAGCATCCATTCTTTAAACTCTTCAACTTGTGTTTTCAGTGTGTATTTAACGTATTAGCCGAAAGACGAGAATAAGTAAGCAATCAAATTAAAAGTCTTGTCACTTGCACTCTAGTTAGTCGAGAACATGCTGTGATGGTAATGAACTTAACAAAAGAAATTCAAAAGCGAAACGATATTACATTGTGATATCTTAGAAATTTCTTTTGTAGTTCAAATTAAAGAAAATGTATAGTGAATTTTGGTTTATCATCATTTTAATGAAATATATACATACGTCAGATATAAACTCGAATAGAAATGAGACTCTGCTACTTCGAAGAAAACGTTATATTGTGTTTCCAGAGGGAAGTTCTTTCCAATTAGGTTAGTATTATCATTTATTTATTTAGTCAGTTATCCGCTAGTGTAAAACATCAAGAGTAGTTTTATATATTAAAGTCTCTTTTATATAAATATTAAAATACAATATTTGCCCTAAAAACAAAAAATGTATTCATAGTTATAATTATCATTGCTAATTGATACAATAGTGTTTATTTATACTTTTTAAGCAAAGCATTTTTTGGACAAAATGATATAACCGGTTAAAAACTATAAAATTCATAAATAGGGTTTAAAGACCAAAGATAATTTACCAACAAATTTTACGTACGCTTAGATACTTAAATTAAAGCTAATTATAGATAAATAGTGTAATATTTTATAGTGAAATTAAATATTTATAGCGTTAAACCTATAATTTGAGAACATAATTTATTAAATTGAGTTCTATTTAATACATTTTTACTTTGAATGTAACTTAATTAGCAAAAATAAATAACTGGTGAGACGATCTGCTATTGGACATACATTTACATAGCACATAATTAAAATAACATTTATGACACATAATTATTTGAACGAATTAAAATGCATTGATTTATTCGTAATAATTTTTATTTTAAAACATCTGCAGAGTCTCGCACTGGACTATCTTATACGTAGTAGGTATATCTGTTTAGATTAGTCCTGTAGAAATAATCTTTTAACTCGTAACCGAAAAGCTTAAAATTTAAAAATTCGGCTATTACACTGATTAAAATAAAAATCAAATAAGCAACTGAAATAAATAAAAATCATAGATGAAAGAATCTGACAAAAACGACTGCATTAATACAATAATTAATAAACAACATTGATCAAATAAATTCCTAGAAAAATATTCATAAATTAAAGATTCTGAAAATGAAACACCAATTAAAATTAAAATACTAATCAACTAAACAACTGAAAATAAAAAACAAATTATAGATTCAGAACAAGAAAATCATAGGTTGAAGACTAATAATAAACTCACAGATTACAAAAGATTAACAATTTATATATATATATATATATATATATATATATATATATATATATATATATATATATATATATATATATATATATATAAACCTCTTCGTCTGAAATCTTAAACAATAATGAATAAAAACCGTTTGTTATTCATTTCAAATCAATTAATTAATTTTAATGATGTACGTAAAGATGACGTCAATATTATTTATAATTCAAAAATCGTCTTTATTTGTTGCTGCTATACCGCTGTAATATTACATATCTATTAAAGGAACAATAAAGATGTATATTTTGGTAATTTTATACAGGTCCGGTTTAAGGGGTGACCAATAAAATGATGTACCACTAAATCTTTTTACACTTCTGTACATATACTATACAAAATTTGGAAAATTTAAGGAATATCAGTAATTATTATGATCGGAAATTTATTACTTTTCAAATAAAGGAAAGAAATGAAATATCTAATAGAATAGTATCTTCAATGTTACCTGATTTTGCATATTTTACTAACTTATTAATCACTTTATCCTTCAATCTATATTTATCAATCGATGTTAAATCTCAAATTATTTATTTTGTTTTTCTGGTACGCTAGCTAGAAAGAATAAAACAATCTCTTTGTAATTTCGAAAATCTGTAAACTGTTAGCAATAATGTTTAGCGAATATTCGTTTTTCATAATGACGAACACTCCCATACATACATTCTACAAATATAATCAATAATTCTATAAAGTCAAACACGTACTCGTATATTTTGTGAACATTTTGTAGGCGAATTTTATCCTGATACTAAGTTTTATCCAGACTCGTATATAAGAAAGTAAAAAGATAACACTGTTTTGTTTTTTTAGTTTATTGTCTGACTATTCCAACATATGGAATGGGTAGTATTTTCACAATTGGCTTAACAGCAGCGTTGGCTTGGGAGTTACCGCATGAGCCAATTCATTTGAAAAAGGGTGAAAAAACAACAACAGGGGCGGCTGATAAACGTATTGATAAACCAACAATTGTTGACATACGTCCCATTTATAAACAACCCCTTCCCATCACCGACTACCGTAACCCTTGGTCCAAAGTTAGCTGGAACACATTTAACTCCTATAAATCAAAATACGAACCGCCGCGAAATAAAAAACCATCATTGATCTATAAAACCATAAGTGGCAATGACTGGAATCACTTACCTGCTTATAAAAATGATTATTTGTATCGCAAACATGCCGATATCCATCGAAGAACTAGAAGAGATTTGTTTGAAAAAATTGAAAAGTTTTTTATGGCGTAGGTATTAATTTTTATTGGCAAAAGTTACGGCATCATGAAATAGATATAGCCACAAACCATCTTCTTCTTTATGCACATTTGGTTGGATTTGTAGGAAAACTTGCTTGCATCTTAAAATTGCAAAAAATATTGTAGATTACTTGTTTTTATTTTTAATAGTATTTAAATTTAACATTAACTAAACATCCAGTGATCTACTAAGATAAAAATATGTATTGCCGTAAATTTATTTCTAGAAATATTTTTAATTTAAATTTACATAAATTTACAGATGCATTCAATACTAGTGTGATGAATTTATTATATATCAAGAAAATTTATTTTTTGGTCGTTATTGAGCATTCTCTATTAATGATGACCAAAAAGATACGTAATTTTTAATAAAAAAAATATATTTAAAGGTAGTAAATCCTAACCCTTCGATTTTAAATGTTGATTCAATTTGTAAAGTAAATTATGACAATAGTCTTAATATTATTTTTGCTTAGAGTATCTCATAGTTTGAACATTTATTAAACGTATATATGACATCTGTAACCGTTGTACTATATTGCTCAGTAAAACGTTTTTTAATGAGATTTTACCGAAGCTTGTTGATATATGTTTTTTGGCCAGTTGTGTATTAGTTCAAGTCTGTTTCTGTTCATACTTATGGTATATATTGCATACTTATATATATATATATACGAGCGAAACTATAGTTTATATGGACTATATACTTATATAGAGAAACATAAACAAGATCCATTTTAAAGTGACAAAATCCCATTTTTTCATCATTAATTATAATTGAATCTATGAATACTCGTAGAAGTTGTTATTCGAAATATATGTATTACTGATACTTAAAACTAAAACAGCGCTAAAAATGGGAATAATTTACGTGATATCATAGCAATAAATTATTTGCAGGTACTATATATTTTATCAACCATTTTCATTATTGTATTTTATATCCATAAGATGTAATGTGATTCGTTTTGGTATAGTTTATTATCTTGATACCGTATTAAAAATAAAATTTTATACGTATTGTTTTGCTTATTAATGTAATATTTTTATATTCTACTTGGAATTCTTGCTGGAAAGTTGCCCAAACATATATTTAGCAGATTTTAACTAACCCTACATTAGTTTTTATGAACATATACAAAATTATTTAAAAGTCCAGCTTTGATTATATTCATCAAGCACTAAGTGAGCTTTTTTTTTACAAATATAGCATTAGTTGATATAAAAACCACTTTACCATGCTCTCCAAGTCGTTGAAAATACACTGGATCTATATCCTGTTTCAATTTCTTTATGATAATCTTTCTATTTAACTACCAATTCATTATTTTCATATAAACTTTATAGTTCCATTCGCAATATTACATGTTTTAATTATAAAAACTATGTAACTTATCTTTTTAACTATCGCGGACTCCTCTACTAATAAAATTTACTTTATAGTAAACAAGCACAAGTGAATATATCACATGAGAACTAGTAACCTTATCATTGCTACAGTTTCACATTATAAAGCCATTAAAATCATAAAAGAGCTCATGCAAACAAACCTGACAGCAGCAGCAGTGAGACAAGAGCCACTAATGCATTATTCGATATCTTTATATAGTTTAGTGCGGAAGATAGCTCTTGTAAACAATACTATAGTTTAATCAACACGTTACATCTAGTATCAGAGTGTGTAAGAAGTGTGTAAACAAAGCTTTTATTGCTTGATTACAGGCAAAACAAAGATGGTAAAGCATGTTTGCTTAAGGCACTTTGCGAAGTAAACCAAATAACGAACGATAGACGTAAAAAGGGAACGTTTATGGAGGAGATTCTCCGCGCTGTTTTTACGTAAGTTGCGGCATCTTACATTGTCTTAGTTCTCACTGAATCTTTATTGTTTTAGATGGAAGGTTTATGATAACGACGATAATAGCGATATGAAAGAATACAATGATGCAGCCACCACAGAAAGTAATTGTTCTAGGCTCTTTCCTTCGTGCTTCCATTCCGTTTGGGATGCATTTTTTTAAGTTTAATTATTATTTCATGTTATCCAACGTTAAATAAGTATGCATATATAATATTTTGTAATTTTCTATAAAATTGATGACATTGTATTAGTTCATGCTTTATAACACTTCCTAAATTGATTTACTGTGTACACAAATCTAATTCTTAATTGCATCTACAACAATAATTGTGAAAAATTGTTCTTTCGTTTTAAATTCTCAATAAATGGTTTATTATAACTGTTCAATTAGTTGAATATTTGATGGTGTTATTATAAATAGGATATATAAAAATTATCAGCTTAAAAACTTCTGTTCTTATAAAAAATTAACGATAAAGAAATTTGTTTAAATAATATAAGCGTTGGTACAAACTGAATGGGGTTTTTAAAATTAATTTACAGTGGTTTCTATTGATGTGCCGCTGGAAACTATGAACAAAAATATTTGAGTCTCGTGTTTATTGTTTACTGTGTGTGTGTTTCTTTTTATCCAAGTGTGCCGTGAATGCAAATGCACTGGAAACCACTGAGATAAATATACTTCCTTAATTTGAAATAATGAAAATCAATGCGTTATTGAATCTCTTTTAAGTTTTTAATTTTCTGAAATAATACGCAGAAGAATCATTTTTGGAATCCTATAGTTTTAAAAGTGATATACTAATGGCACATTGTGGGTGGTCATTTCAGAAAATTTAATTCAAACATTTGGCGTTAAATTTTGGTCTGACAAGAAAGCGACATATATATTCAAGTATATGCTTTTACAGCTTCAGGGGTTTTTGGTATTAAAAATAAATAAATGTATTTAATTAATTAATTTTCGAGTGATCTAAATTTTTAAATTTCTCAATGCGTAATGTTTTTACCACCTTTAGAGATAGCCGTGGTAATGTAGTTATTAATATAAGAGGAACGTTTCATGTGTGTACTACAATAGTCTCTCCTACTTCATTCAGCATTGGGAATTTCTGACTTGTACTGCAAAGAGCAAATTAGTTTTCCAGCTCTGTTTATCTGGTTTATGCAAAAGCAGAATAAAGTACATCTAGTTTATATCATATTTAAACAGAAAACAATCATATTGTTTGCTAGAGTATATCATCGTTTTCGAACTAAGTTTAACATAATTTAACATACCGTCTAAATTAGCTAATATTGAATACGCAGACATTGTATACATTTATGGGTGTTGCGACGGTAACGCCGTACGTTCGCTATTTTCATAGATTTCTGCTGCCTGCAGGTGTCTTCAGACAGACATTTCGACACCTTTGTGAAATAGGGTCGTTTGAGCCATAAAGGGATGGTAACGCAGGTATAGCAGTTCTGTGCGATAACAGATGAGCAGTTGCAGTGCTTCATCATTTTGTTGCAGATCCAGGTAGCAGCACTCGCCTTACTGCTGTTGAATTGAATATATTTCACCAAACTCTATGAAGGACCTTGGAAGCTGATGGACGGTATTCCTTTCACATCTAGTGAGATAGCAATTGCTTCGTCCAGTTTTTCGAAACAGATAATTTTTTTCTAATTGATACATTAATCAAACAGCACGAGAAGAGGAATTTCTGAACAAATATTTGTAGACGGATTCATGCAAAGAAGAATTCTGAACATAATCACCATGTTTAGTCCAATGAGAATCCGCGAACAACACTCTCAATATGAAATTCAATTGAATCTTTGGCTAAGACTCATTGGACCATATTTCTTGATATATCGTCTAACTGCTTACTTCTTCATGAGACCTCATGAGTATCTTTAAACCTCAGATAGGAGTTGTAGTTTCAGTTAGATGGATGTTCCTCGCCCGATATGAAACCAATAAACTACTTCGGCTGAAGAAATCCTAAAGATAAAGTATATGCACAGCCTGTGAACACGATGGATTAGTTGAGGCATAGAATAGAAATTGTTTGTGCAGAAATTACTCCTGCCCAATACCAATTAACTATTTCATCAATCAGTAAGCGATGTATGGCCTTTGGACCGGTGGTACAGAATAAATTTATTTATTTACTAAACTAAAAACAATTCGTTTTCTTTTATAATATAGAACTCGTTATCCAATATTAACTCGAAAACAAAACGTTTCCGGGTCTATGGTTTCTAGGAACATTTTTGATTATTTTGAGACGCCTATATACCTCTCAAAACAGGAGCACTTTTATATTAAAATATCTATTTTTATATATTATATTTTTATTGATTATATATCGCTTAGTTAAATTTACCACGGTATTGATAACTTATCTTTCGTTTTTTTCTCACAATTTTCTAAATTGTAAGAAAATCTTTCTAGGCTATGTTGTCCAATTGCTGGTTTTCATGGTTTTATCTTTCAATATAATTTTAATTTCCAAATGGAATAATTTAGGGGTACTTATATGTTACCTGTATTTTCTATTCAGTTTTAACAGCTGTGATGCAAGTTTGAATAGCAAATTCATATTTGAAGATAATATATTATTTATAGAACATGCTTTCGATTCTGTAAAAAATATATTAAAAGGTAATTATAAAAGTTTGTTTTATACCATGTTTCGTTATCCTTACTTGCTTCATGAATTATTCTTTTACATATAATGTTATTTATAAAAAAAAATGTTTTATATAAACAATATTTCATGTCATCCTGTCTTATTATGTCGTACCGTATACCATTTTATTTTGCACAAAAGATGATAATTATAGTTACATGGACAACAATAAATTCATTAATAACACTTAACATATTTCGGTGCAAGCAATGTTCAGAAATAACAGTTGTAAAATAGCTGTGCAATTTCATTATGATTGTTATACCACATTAATTTTTATAAAAACACAAACATATAACAAAGAAATTCAATTTGCAGTTATGTTAGGTACTAAACACAGAGAAACCCCGTACAGAAGTATATAATTTCAGAATATCATTCCATGCAATTGAAAGATGAAAATGATCTCGTTTTATTGTTTTTACAAGTTTCCGGCATTTTTATTATTATTGCATGGAATGACTGTTCACGCTCGGCGAAAGAGAACACTGATTTATCCCGAACCTGGTTCAAAAATACAAGTGAGATATTTTAGAAACGTGTACACACTACTACGTATGTATTAACTATACATTAGTTTTATCATTCTTTCCCTCGTTTTATAGTTAATCACGGGAGTTGGGTTGCCAGTTTCAGTAGATGATATCAGTATTACAATGGGGTATGTTGTGAAAGCCGTATATTTTTTGCCAAAAAATGTATCTGATTATACTGAACCTGGCGTTGCTTTCCAACGTCGGAAACGTAATACACAGGCAAGATGGGATATGTATACTTTGCTCTCACACTTTATGGAAAGGTAATGTTATCTACAAATAAGTTTAAGTGATAGAAACTGTGTTATGAGATTTCTATTACAAAATATTAAGTTTAGAAAATGGAAATATTGAATATGTATAGTATACTGTAATTTCAATTTAATAATTATTATTTTTTCTTGAGTATTTTAATATATTGTCTTCCACTTGATACTTTTATATTGAATATGTAATAAATGTCTATATAGTAATTACTGAATCATGAAAAACAGATTGCTTATATGATAATAACGTTTATACTATTTGAGCTTTTATTTAAACCACATGTCATGACGTAATTTGGTGCACTGAAACTAGAAAAGAAAATATGTATAATTATGCATTTAATTAACTATGCAAAAGAGTCCTATAAATTATCTCCCATACGTAATAATAATAAAATTATAGAATAATATATATTTTTTGAGGTTCGGTGGGAAATCCTGTGTCCTGAGAACAATATGTGAGCTCACTGATATGCCGCTCGATCGAAATTTTGGTTTTCTAGAAGAAATTCTGCATGTTATATTTAGGTTAGTAGTTTTTTTCTTGAATGTTGTCTTTGATTTTTTGACCAAAAATACATTTTTGCAGACCTTCTGTATCAAAAGATTCAACATCAAATATGACCAATAGAGAATATTTTGCTGCAGAAGCAATTGGAAAAGACGCACGTGGAACTTGTAAATCAAAGTATTCTGAATGTGGTGTTAGTTTATTAGATTTTATATCTAAGCATGTTCCTACGTGAGATAAGAATGTATTTTAATAGTATTTACTATCTCATATGGTAAAAAATAATAATCCATAGAAAGATTATGGTCGTAGTCGATTGATTAAACTTTTACGCTGCCCATGATTTAAATAATTTTTATTTATTGTTTTATTTATTTGTTATATTGTTATATTTATATTAAAGATTGGTGATAGTATATTGTTTAAATTATAGATGTTTAAAAATATATATCAAATAAATGAACCTTAACTTTTCCCTAAAATTGAGGTTCGCAAATTTTGGTTGTTTGCTCTATAGCACACATTACCGGTTACATATTATAAGCATCTTATGATGAACGTGGTAAGTGAGTTTTCAGTAATAATTGCTCTATAGTTTAAATACAATTTATAAATGTTATTTTCTTGATTAAATATTCTAATAATATCATATATCATTTTATTGTGAAGCGTAGTTTCTTTTTGTTAAATAATTAATAGTTTAAAATTTACGAAAATGTATAAGTATGCATATCGATAAAAAAATGTTATACTGAAAATTAATGACCCTAGACACGAGTATTTCTAATAAAATTTCGAGATTTGTGTCTATTGGTTTTTTCTTGTTCGTATAAGAAAGTTGAACTGTATTGGAATTCATAGTGTGTTCTTTGAAACGGATTGATTAGTTGGTGTTATATTACATTAGAGTTACAAAATCCCTATGCAGCGTTGCTGATGGAAGTGTTAATGAACAAGATAAATAAAAGTTTGTATCAACGTAGCGAAAACACGGAAAAGTTGATTGTTCTGTTTAATATTTCACTCTTAATTGATCGGTCGTTGCTCTTTCGTTGTGGTGTTTGTTTCACGAAGAAGATTTTTATTTCAAGCATTTTATTTTTTCTCTCTGTGCGTGGCAAAGAAGAATCTCCTTTGCCTGGAGAATGGTAACTAGTGTCATATATTCGCTTGCATTCGTGTTGTTTATGTCAAACATTAACTATACATGCTCAGAAGATGAAATGCGCGCACTGTCAAGACATAAAAGATATGTTGTATTTCCTGAAGGTTCAAGTTTATCGGTGAGTAGTGAATACATTTTACTGTTGAATATGTTAGCACTGTCAGGAAAGTAAAACGTATTTTATGACTCAATAAACTTAATTGGAATTAAATAATTTACAACGTAAACCTGCTCTGTTATGGTTTAAACGTGAGCTCTAGTTATTCTTCTACTTTACTTATAAAGCAGCTCAAAATTGAATCCATTTTAATTTATTTTTAAATGCTATTTTAAATTTTATTTTCATTTAATGTACCGCTGTACATTTTAATTTAGAGCAACTTTTACTAGTTCAGAGTAAAAATAAATAAATAATAAGATTTTATTAAATTTATTAAATATTATCAATAAAATAAATATAGAAATATTTTTGAAAGACTTGAACTGTACTTATGTTATTCTTATAAAGCAGTGGTTATAAATATATTTTTTATAAAATAAATAAATACATTATACAGGTTTACTTTACGCAGCAATTGCAAATATTTTATTAAATTAATTACTGCAAGCTGCAATTATTGACTTTTTCATGATTATAAGCAATGCCAATATACTTCAGTAACGTTTGGATCAGATAAATGGAGCCCCAAACTAGATCAGTGTACAAACAATGTATTTATTCAATCAATTAGGATTTGGTTAGTCAGCTAGTCCCATATATCGTTAGCTTAATCTGTAAACATTGTAAAATGGAGATATTTTTCACGGAGTAAATACCTGCAGTTGTATATACTCACTAAACATGTCTAATCTGTGTATTTTATACATACAACACAGAGAAGAGGACGTAAGTTCTTTGCTTTGCTAACATATTGTTCATTGTGACAAATGTTCTGTCTCCCAAAATAAGATTACTGTGGAAATATTACTATACCTTTAAATATTTATACACTATGAAATTTTTGCTTTAATCGAAATATACGAAACAACAAACGTTGTTAACACAGCTTTGATTAGTATTTATTTATTTATTGCTTTAATTTGAGATCACCTATGAATATACATTTTTAAAAATTTAATATACACTTCTGAAGATAGCATATTTGATATCTAAATGTTAATCTTTTAAGAGTAAATTATTGCATATTGTTTTACGAAAACTAACGCTTAGATCGAAATTGACACTTGCATCCTAAATAATATTTTTATAATAAATAGTTTTTTTTTAAGGTGTCGATATGTTTTACTATCAACTTGATTGATATGCCAACAAATATATTCACCGAGCTTATCAATATCGGCATAAATTATGATCTTCCGAATAGAACCGGATATGAGTTTACAAATTTCACCCAGCCAACACAGTTCATTCAGAGACGACATCGGCGAGCTCTTTATAATAAAGCTGAAGTTATATTGGACGCGTACGTGTATAAGCATTAATCATACACGAAATATAAATTTTAATTAAAATTACCTTTCAGCATGGGATTGAATGGAAGATCTTGTATATACCGAGCTTTATGCGAAACGGCACGAGATTTATTATATACAAGCGAAAATTTACTAGAAGAATTAATTAGGCGGCTATTCAGGTTATAGACATTATTCTTAGTTAGTCTTGATCGACCAAACTTTGCTATAAGATCTTCGTGAAATAAAAAAAAATGCACTACGTAAATAGTTTCCATTTTATTTTGATACTTTTTCTGATAGTATCAAAAATATACCGGATACAACGTTATTTTAATAATGCAATTTAACTGGTTAACGATATATAATATAGAAACAAATAAAAGTACTCAATTTTGCAAGTATACTCAGAACTAAAAAGAAACATCGAAGAAAACGCCATCTTATAAAAAGTAAAATTGTTAAATCAAATTAGATTTTCACACTGCTATTCTGAGGATGCGAGCATAATATTTTTTCAATTTAAGAAATGTCCACAATTTTTAATTAGATATTTTCTTTTATATTTGATCAATATCTAATTGTAATTGAAATACAGATATATTATCCGTGTTATAAGATTGTTTTGAAATTAAATATATTAATTGAGAAATAACGTTCAGGAGAGATTAAGAAGACAACTAATAATATTTTATATGTATATATAAAAAAGATTTCATAGCATTAGTTGCACATTTATTCACTTCATTTTAACAATGGCTATATATAGTTTGAATTTTATGAGAAACAACATAGATAATAAATGTGTTTTTGCAGATTCCCGTTAGAAAACTTACATAACAGTGAACCAGAAGATCACCGATTATACCATTGGGCATACAGAATGGGCGATGAGAATCAAGAGTGTGTTAAACTTTTTCCAGATTGTTCAGTGTCATTAATCAACACGCTACTCGGTTATAACCGTGCAAAATATGGTTGAATGAAATTTATTTCATACTAGGAGTATCATAACATCAAGCGTACACGAATCAATGTGATATGTATACCAATGTATTGAAATAAATTGTTTGGCGAATCCAATTAAAAACTTTAATGATTATTTTCCTTCATGGTATTATCAATGGAAAAGCTCATTAATTCGAAATAATATATAATTAATTTTCGAAAAAAATCCAGTCTATTCTAATTTTAAAGTTCATATATAGTTATTTATAAAAAACTGATTGATACTGATATTTAAAATAAGCTTACCATATAAACGAATTTTATTTTGAGCTTTTTTGCAAGGATGAGTGCATACTTAACTTATTTATATGCATATATGACTAAACTAATTATACGATTACATTATTAATTCATTACATGGTGATGGAGGGATATAAAAACATATTTTTCAATTCAAAATTGTTACATATTTGGCCTATAAGTTGTTTCACAGATATGTAGTTATTTTTCAAATTCAATTAACAAAATGTTTATTTTTAATTATTGGATGAGTAGATCATATTGATGTAGGGAAATAAACAAATGTATGGTAATTGAAATTATATTCATTTTATAAATGAATTCTTGTATAAGAGGTGCCTGTGGCCTGTTCTAATTAAAAAAATAATGAGTATCATGATGTAACGGCATAAATTCTAACATTTACATTTCGTAATTTAAATTTCTTGTATTTGTTTTCTATCAACCGCCAGTATATATATATATTTTTTTATTAATATTATGAAATGTTGTGATACAAAGGATTGCAGAGAACTGGCTAATTGGTAAGACAATATAATTTAAACTTTTATTTCTGTAGATGGTAATTGGAAGTTTGGCACTTTAAAATAACTTATAGGCGCAAATTTAAGGAAATACATATAGGTAATAGTATAATTAATGGTGCGATTCTGAGCAAGTTTATAGATCTGTAACAAGAATCTATACATGTTTTAATGGGTTTAAAATATTTCCAATTAATTGCAAATCATACTTTTGTGGAATCTATAAAATATATCAAACATAATTCTTGTTTTTAGGAATAAATTATCGTTAAATATATATTTATTATAGAACTACAGGTTTTTCAAAATGTTACAGATTCTGCTACGTAGTTATATGTAGATTAGCTCAGAATTCTAGTATTAATTGATTAATTCCCAGTTGCCCAACTTTTGATTAAAATTAAAACATCGGCCATGTGTTGGCCCTAAACTTTTTTTTACGTAGTCAGTATATTTTAATTTGATAGTATATAAATTAAAATATAAAATGTTTAAATTTAAAAGAAAATATTTTCATTCATTATGCCCAGTAAAATTGTAAAGTTAGATTATTGTCAGATTTCTAAAAGAACATATGTATTTTAGATTTAAAATGTTTGATTCTATAGTAATATACAGAAAATATAATTATGCATTACACATTATAAAAAATTATTATGGTTGGACATTTTTTAGTTTTCAAATGAACTTTAAACCTTACAAAATATTTTCATATAATATTTTAAATTATTTACTAACCTTTGTAACGTTTTTTCACTAAACTTATTTGTGACACTGACAATAAATGTTAAATGTCAAAATATTTGAATATTTAAAACAATTGACATGCATAGTAGATGCGATTTATTATATATAATTTCCCATACCTACGTAACTATGGCAATATCAATAAGATAAGATCTTGTAACTGGTACACTTTTTGAAGAAATGTTTCAAACAAAAGTTGTGTAGAATACTAATATCTTTCAATGTTATTCTAACTATTTTTACTGCAAGTGCAACCGTTTCGGAGATATTGCAGAAATTGTGAAAAAGTGACTCAAGTAAACATGCACTTCCGGTTTGAATATGCTTTTCAAAAATAGGAAGTTTTCCTCCCAGGCATATACAAATCTTAAGTTTAAAGTTTCATCAATTTTATCTTCAATGGTGTAAGCTGTAGAGCGCTCACAGCCACACACACAGATGTCATTCCAAAAATAGTCAGACTCGATTCAGGGAAGGTCAAAAGGTGTATTTCCGTTAAAATTTCGAGAATTTTTTTTTTTTCGTGATTACAATACTTACTTATTACTTCGTAAAAGAAAGTAAAACATAAATATCAATATCGAATCATTTATTTAACTTTAATTTTAATTGCAGTGGTGCAACTAGGCATAAGTATTCGCATCCGAGATTTTAATGGGAATACACGTTTAGTGCATTTATGTATGAGTTATGAGGTAGTTGTTACTTTTGTGCACCATATATATTATTTATGAACATTTGTTTGAGTACGTGATAGTGTATTTTAAATATTAAGTCAGTACACCAAAATAAATAATTTGCATAGTAAAAAAATTAAAATATAAAAACTGATTAAGGACTATGTGGTAAATGTTTTTTTAAAAAATATGTATGACCTAGCGAATAATCATCAAAAATTACTTAATAACTACATTTTTTATGTCTACATCCAAAAGGTATACATATATTGTGCTCCACATCTTCTGTAAGTATAGTTTTCCTTACTATGTTGTTTACTTTTAAGTTTTCGTGCTTCACACACACACACACGCTATCTAAAAATTTACAATCCGTGTATGTCAACAGACTAGGTTGCTATAGTTACGTTATTTTGTCATTTTTGTGTTTGATATAAACAATAGTTATTCAATATTATATGTATACCCTAATGAAGTATCGGCCACTCCAGATGTGTGTGTAGCAGCGTGATCCACTAGTAATTACCACCTCCAACATGTCCTGAATGTGTTGCCGTAACAACATCCACTGAGTTGATCCTGCACTCTGGCCATGATGGAAATGATAATTACTACTGGTAGTGTTTGAAAATCATTCAACCGAAAATAATAAGGTTTACATTTATTAGTTTTACTGTAATTAAAAAATAACTGTATATGGTAAAATATTATAAAATTTATATAAACCGTACGTTCTTTTTTTTGTAAAATGTATTGATGTTTAAATAATATTACAATATATGACATTTATAATGATATTAGTTAATTAATATAAAATCCTTAGGCTTTAAACCACTTTATAAATGTATTTCATCAGAATCATATGTTTTTGCAACCATAAAACTAATATGATGAATTACCGGAAGAAATAAAATAGTTGTTATTAAAACTTGCAAGGTGTGTTAACGTAGAGTAATTACAATACTAATAAATTACTCTCAAGTAATTACAAAAGTCAATAAAATATATGTTTTCAATTAGCGTGCTGTAGCAAAACAGACATATATGCACATTTTAATTTTTTAACTAACCGTATTTATTTGCATGTTTATCGCTATGCAGATCAGTATTTACACAACAACTTCAAAGAATAAATAACTAATCTCAGTAAATATGAAATTATTAATGTCAGTTATAGTTGTTTCACTTTTATTTATAGAGGTTTTTAATGAGCGGAGTATGACTTTGAAGAAAAATAGAATTCTATCGCGTAAGAAACGGTTTCTGCAGTTTCCTGAAGGTAGCAATTTCGTTGTAAGTTATTTCAAATTTATAATATCAATATTCAGGAATTGAATCTTTTACATAACCATCTATTATAATTAATAAACTAATAATTGTATATTGAATTTAAAAGATATATTTATAAATTTAATTATATTTTATACCTACATAGAAGTAACTTCGACGGTAATATTAAATTAATATGATCAAGAGTGTTTATCGATGAATACTATAGAGCAAATGGAAGTAGTACTAAATAGTAAATTGTTCAAACAAACCGTTAATTTTACTGGTTAAATAATAAATCGTTTATAATATGTTGATATATATATATCTGGAAATCTTAACCAAGCTTTCTAGAATTAAGAAAACATGATAGGATTCTAAGTGATTCTGTTAGATATCTATAAATTCTGTTATTAATGCGCTGCGTCGTTAATTGAATATCTTCAAGAAGTACACTAAATTCGATTATAGCGTATTCCACTAGCTTGCATAATTATACTTAGTATAGATCTACTTCTAAATTAGTTCTCCACTGATATTTTTACAGGTCACTAAATAAGTATCACGATTTTCTGTACTGAGTACTGAGCTCAATTTTGGTGTGCATTTTCTGGTACTGATTAAATGAATTTTACCTTTTTTGATTGTTTCAAATTTAAATATGGCATTTTAATGAATTTTCGTTAGTGAAAATGAACTGTTTAGTGTTAGGATTATGAAAAGTATTAACATGTAGTCTGTAATATTGCAAATAATTAGCAGCTATTTTTAATCACAACAGATTATAAAAGTTTTTGATCAATTATAGTTTTTATTTATAAATAATGTTAGACCTCAAACGAAATTATATTATTTATTTGATCATTAAAGAAACTCTATTTTTAATAAATAAAGAGTAAACAATATATTGATTTTCGATGTATTATACTGCTAATAGTTTGGAGCTGCTAATCTGAAAATTCCTGACAGTTTATTCTATAAGTGTATATTGATTAAATTGTAGAGTCATATTTGGTTGTGTACATGAATGCAATCATAGGCCATGGTTTCATTATGAGCTGTTAGTTAGTACTAATACAAAATCACGTTTCTATATTTGATTGTAATGCAAATTTTTATTTATATCAACTATAAACAGATCTAACAATCTTACTTATAAGTAAGATTAGTAATCATGAAAATGTTCGAACTCGAGATTCTAATGAAAATAATCCTTTTTGAAGTTCCCTGAGCCGAGTCTAAATATTTTCAGAATTCTGTCTGTGCGCGCGCGCGGGTGTGTGAGTGAAAAAAAAACTGCTAAAACTATAAGTATGACATTTTAAACTTAAGATTTGTATATGGTTCGCAAGAAAACATCCAATTTTTGAATAAAATATTAAAATTGGAAATGAAGAATATTAATATTTTGCACAACTATTGTTTGAACATTTTCTGTAAATAGTATACCTGTTACAAGAAAATTATCTCTGAAATTCTCCATTTTCTTATTTATGTTGCCATGGATACGTAGGTATGGAAAATTATATTTTATAAATCATATCAACTCTGCCTGTCAATATTTTAACAGAAAAACCTAAATTGATTAAAATAATTTGGGATTTGACACCATTTGGTATTAGACAACGATTGCCACAAATAGATGAAGTGAAAACGTGTGTAAAATATTACTGATATATTCAAAGTATTAGTTAAATAAATACTCTGTTAGTTATTTAATTTATTTGTAAACAAAAAGAATTCCAGCCATAATAATTGCTTATATGCTATGTTTGTATTTTGTTGCAGTTTTAACAAATTTTGTATTTTAGTATCCTTATTCTTATCTGAGCAGAATAAACCTACTACGTATAAGAAAGTCTAGTGCAGGCTACTGCAGATATTAAATATAATAATTGGAACTAAATCTGCTTACCCGAAATTGAGCCGTTCCCTCGTTAAAACTTTCCGAACCGCACCATGTAAATATGATATTATAGGTCTTTAACTGGTGGTAATTTTAGCTAACAGCATCAGGAATTAACAATTTAATGTTGAAATTCCCACCGGGAATATTAAATACAATCGAATTAGACGCATATTATAAATTACCAACGGACAATGACAATAAACAAACTAAGAAGTTATTTTATCGTCAACGAAGAAACATTCAGAATGGAATTGCCAGAATATTCAATATGTATTTACTTCATATATTTATCTTTTGTGATTAATTTTTTAGTATATAATTATAGATTTGGTTGGAATGGACGGGATTGTATAAAACAGCTTATATGTGAAGTACAACGATATCGTTCCGTAGACAATGGGTTATTTAAACATGTGATTCATGCAATATTTGCGTAAGTATTTATTAAAAAGTTTTTTATTTAGTTATAACTATTATGGTTGTTTCAGAAACCACACAATGCATAATTCCTCGCATGAGTACTGTAAAATGTATAAATGTGAAGTTCCTTTGTTAGATGTTATTTTGGATTTAATTTAGTTCTATTACACACGTCGTAGTAAGGAGATAATTATGTTAACTTAGTACATGATAGTATAATTTCTAGCAAACACAACGATACATGTTTTAAATACATAATTTTTAACCGTTGTAATAATAAACTCATATGTACAGCGACAAACATATTCATAGATCTACATTTGCAGTTTTTTTTACCGTAATATAAAACGTGAATATTATATGAATATATGAGCCAAGTAAAAGTGAAATCCTCGAAACCAATCGCCAAATCACGACCATCAGAATGAAGGCGAAAAACGTAGCACTGAGCTACGTGGTCTTGCAATTAAATTGATAATTTTAATTCAGATTTAAAATGATGTTTAAACAGAGCTTTCGCTTGAAACTACATAAACAATATATGAGCTTTAAAAATCAAAAACAAAGCTTTCGCTCCTCTCTAGCCGTCCGTTGCGAGTTATAATTTACAAAAATCTACTTATTTTTTTGAAAAATAAACGAATTTTATCACTTTATATAAATGTAATTTTTAGGGTTCGTGAAGAATTTCTTTAATATAATTTATATATTATACAAGTGGGCATGAGTAGTTTTGTATTTGGTTGAATATAACATCGATATAATATCGGGTTTCTCGTAAATGGCAAATGCTCGTAACAGTGACGCGCCGTTGCTTTTCAGTGCTACATACTATATATTTTCTGTATATATATATATATATATATATATATATATATATATATATATATATATATATATATATATATTATATATTAACTGCAATACTGTACATGTAAACAAAATAAAAAGGGATCATAAGTCTGATAAATTGACTTAAAACCACATACACACTTTGTAATAAAATTGTATGTTTGGCTTCTTTATGTGAGACGTGTGAGTATTGTACAACTATTCTTTTCCAATAAGTGTAAATACAGTTTTTATACATACAAGTAGATAATGCACCTACTTGGTTAAAATCGATGAAATATGACAAGATTTTAAGTATCTACAACTTCTTGTGATGTTCACTTGAAAATGAAAAATCTCTTGTTATCAAGATAACTCTGCCAATAAGAAAAGTCTTGCGAAAGAATTTCATTAAAACTTTTTAGTGTGGTATGAGTTGCATCCAAAATGAATAATCGTTTACATAGAAAATTGGTTCAGTGTAAGTTTTAGAAAAAAACATTTTTGTGACAGTTACACTGCGCAACCATGATATCGTCTACCAAAGTGAGATTAAATATAGTATAAATTGTATGTTAGTTGCACCATAAAGGTAGAGAAATTAATAAGTGACATATAGAATCTCCTAGAATAGCATTTTTTTTTATATGTTATAGATCTTAAGGGAATTCTTATAGGAGCTATAAATTCCAATATAAAGTGATTTTATATAACAACTAAATTATCTGAATATAAAACGAAACATTAAAATTACACGGAAAAGCATTAGTGGAGGATAAAATGCTGTGTGTGTGTGTCATTATAAGTACTTTAACAATTTATAACAAGTTTATTTATAACATTATATTGAAATATTTTATTATTTATTAAGTCTACATTTATTTTTGTTACTCTTTCAATTTCATTATCATTCTTGTTATTTTAACAAAGTTGCTAATTTGGTATGCATGGATCGGAAACTTATTTTTCTAAAATCTAGATATTCATTGAATGTTTCTATATTCAAATTTGCATTAAGGTATAGTTAAATTTATATATTAAAAAAGTAGAATTATGGTTAATAATTTATAAACGAATCATATTTTAAGTTATAATACTACTATTTATGTTCATGTAAAAAATGAGCAAAATGAATCGTTTTCCTAAAATAAATATCTGTGAGGTGTGAAAAAGTAGGTATATTTGTAAATATTAGTTTTAACAAATATATTTATAATAGTCAACAAGAGAACAGTTACATAAACTTCACTAACAAGAGGTTTACAAGCTATTAGAAGTTAGAAGTGAGTTGAGAATGAAATACTAAAAATGCGATTACTTTCTTTGACAGTTTTAGTAGCAATCTTTCTACACATATATGGACAAGTTACACTCAAAGATAATAGAATTTTATCACGAAAGAAACGCTTTTTGACGTTTCCTAAAGGGAGTAACGTTATTGTAAGTATCAATGACAGTTTGTAATATATACAATATTTAATTAGAAATTATTACAAGAGAAAATTAATGGTTTCCATTATCTCATGAAGTATGTAATTTATTAAAATATCCCATGCAACAAGAAGAACGTATTTGTGACGAAGTACTTGTTCGCTAACGGTATATTGTTTTATTATTAGATGACGATCTCCAGTCTTAAAGAGATTCTTGTTCAAGTGCCGAGAGGTTACAGGACAGTGGTAGAGTGTGACGTTTTCTTTCCACTCCCAAGTGGCACTCATCGCTCATACTTGAAGGAATTGTCCATGCATACGCGACACAGGCGAGACGTCTACGAAGAAATATCGAAGGCAATTGACATGTCTGTGTATGCGATCTATTATAATTGGCCACTTTTGTATTGATAATTTTCCCATATTTCAGATTTGGTTTTAACGGTGATGCGTGCATTAAAAAAATGATATGTGAAGCACAATATTTAGCTCCGTTTCAAGGGAATTCATTATTTAAGAAATTGCTGTTTACTGTCTTTGCGTAAGTATTTTAACTGCAATATGCGTAAGTGATTTATATGGCTGTTGATGATTTCAGGAATCCTAGTTTACAAAATAAAACAGAGGACTATTGCAGTAAAAATGTAAATTTCGATTGTGAGGTTTCAATTTTAGGATTAATTATGAATCATATGTATAATTCAAATTCCTAAATCAAAATAAATAAATAATCTATGATTTGTGTAGTGTTCATAATTTACAATAAATCTTGTTTCAAATTAAATTATATCCATTATTATGTGGGTGAGATGAATAGTGTGAGAATGCGGGATCGTCCTCGGAATAATTGAATAAATATGATTGAGAATGATTTGCAAGAAAGAAAAGTTCTGAGCAAGGGAAATAGAGGAGCATGTATGTAGAATCTAATGAATTTGAATGAAGCGAAAGAAGTTTGTAAGGATCGAGTTGAATGGCGAAAGATTGTCAAGAGTAGAATTAATGTAATGGCTTTTCTGCCACCTCATATGATGGGAATAGGCATGATGTTATGTATGTATGTATTATTATGTAAAAGTTATATAATATGTAGTGCAAAGCATATATGCTTCCAGCTCGTTTAGGAAGTACAGAGGAATATGTCGTATCGTAAAATATAATAAATGTATTTATGCAGTAATTTCGCAAAGACAATAATATTTACAATTAATGATATAAATTGTTCTATTTATGTCTAATTTATATAATTCAAGAAATCCTGCGGTACCAGAAAAATATTTTTTAAATAGTCTAATTCATTATTATAATTTTTCTTTAAATCTTTTGGGTTGATTTTGAAGACATAAACTTATATAAATATATTTTTTTAAATCCTCGGTAATTGTTTTCTACTTCGCTCTAAAATCAATAACAAGTCTTTCCTGGCTTACTACTCTAGAAATATCATTTTTATTTCATATAAAATGCTAACAGTACATTTTAGAACGTTATGTGTTTACCAAATTTAATTTAAAATCAATATCAAGTTTTACGACAAACCGAACAAATGATCGCTATGCTTCTAAAGCTCGTCTTACACAACACAATATATTAAACAAGAAATTGTTAAACATTTGGAACAATCTAAATTGTGATGTATCATACAGCAAATTGTGCGAAAAATTGTCAAGCTTGATAATTTTTCACACAATTTGCTGTATGATACTGCACAATTTAGATTGTTCCAAATGTTGAACAGTTTCTTGTTCAATATATTGTCTAGTGTAACACAAACTTTATATATGGAATAAAAATCGTTAGCAGATAAATGGGAATTTTTCAACGAAAAACACAATCATTCTAATAACACCAATAGGAACTAAAATTTGATAAACAAATAAAACAATTAAAAAAAAACGTTTGTGCTTTCATTCAATCATAAAGGTACTAAGTAATTTATTTATTAAGTATATTTACATTAATTTATTGATTTTGACATTTCACAAGTGTGTGAATATATCAGTAAATTTTTCCAATAAATTCACTTTACACTCGGGAAATAGTCGCTGACAATTTCGCGTACTTTTTCCTAAATGCTCAGCAGCATGATACTCGTAATCAAAACGGCTATCGACAGATTCAAACGTAGATGAAGGCCTGAAAACAATATTCTTTTATTATTATCGATTCACAACGACCAAAATCGTGCATTCGAGTGCCGTCTTACGTGAAAATGACATGAAATATTTCTGTGAAAATATCGGTTTTCTCGTGGAATGGAATTTCAGCTATTTCACAAATTGCCCGTAAGACGCAAGATTTGCCACCGTATCCTAAACTATACAGTCAATCAATATTAAATACAAATACATTAATTTTATTTTATTTGCATTCTACTATCGTTGGTTTGCATGGATTCTTATAAAAATATGAAAGGGAGATAAATGTATCCATATTTATTTATTTATATAAAATATACGCTGGTTTATGTAAATATTTCATATGTAAATTCGCACATAACTTGTGAGTGTACATTTGAATTAAATGATAAATAGGTACTAATATTATACTAGCGATAAAAACACTCAATACTCATTTTATAGATATATATATATATATATATATATATATATATATATATATATATATATAAATATATATATATATATATATATATATATATATATATATATATATATATATATATATATATATATATATATATATATATATATATATATATATATATATATATATATATATATTATACATGGTTTCATTTGTTAGTGTAATTTAAATTTCTCATTTTAAACTTACAAATCAGCAGCTGCAGATAATGTTGAATAAAAGTTCCACCTCGTCGATGCAGCTCGTTTTCTCCTTTCATTGGCAATGTCAATACTAGGACTAGTATAATCAGTTGAATTTACCGGAAAATTGTATAAACTTTTCACAAAAGGCCCCATAGTAACACTTTGTTTGTCGATTTCCATTGGTAATCCAAATCCGAGAACCAGCTATATAAAGAATGCTGGTTTGACAGCGATTGGTATAAATATTTGAATTGTTTACCTGTATAAACGAGCTTCCCTTCGGAAATATTATCAATCTTCGTTGTCTGGATTTGCTAGTGCCAGAATGCACGTATGAGGTTGTGTCTGCGAAATTAAACGTCAACGCGAATAACAGAATGCAATTTAAAAGTGCCAAGGTGTTAGTATATTTCATGGCTGAATGCCACACGCTCTTTCCTCTCTGCGTGATTTTCGTATGAGGTTGATGGAGTTACATTTGATTTCGTTATGCATATACGGCTTTGACAAAGTACAGTTAGTAATTAACATTGTGCTTAGATACTGTCAACACCTTTGCGTATATGTACACAAAGCTGTTTCTTTATTGCCTCATCAACATGAACCGTAAACTTGTTATTTTGTCTAGCTGACGTCAACATAAATTAGAACATACTGTTTACCTCGAATGATAGTTCTAGGTGAGATGAAATTCATTTAAATTTACAAATAATGTATTTGTTTTTGTGATGAATATACAGAGTTAAATAATTATACAGTACATTTCATTAGATATCAGTATATGGACTTAATTCGTATTTTAAATCAGGACAATCTCCTTCAAAACTGTGTATATTTTGAAATATTGATTTGTAAAATTTTGTATCATCTCCTTTAGACCTGAAATATAATATAATTGGTTTAAATTTATTCCAGCCATGCTTCTTTATTAAGAGAATGCTTCACGTGTCACAAAATGAGGCTTTATAAAAATATGGCTCGGCTATGATTTTCAAAACATAAAGTAATTTTTTTATAAATTATAATCTGTGAGAGACTCCAGAAGGAGTTGCTTTTAAATGTTTATTTTTATATTGTAATAATAACTAAATATTGATTAATAATCTAAGGACTAAATTAAATGGCGTTTGCAGTGTTATAATAAAGAGTTTGCACAATTACGAATTATCCTTTTGCTGTAGTAAAATCAATATATTTTTCTTCTTAATTACAATTTTTAAATATTTTTATTGTTTTTTATAATAATATAGATGCTATTATCAATCTCACACTGATATGTTTATAGAATATTCTCATTCATTACTTTGCTTCCTGACTAATTCAGTAATACTAACATTATACTGAATTTAAATTCTGTCAATTAATTTAAGCAAAAGATTATTGTGCTGAAATGATTGATATAACTAAAACATCCCACTTTAATCACGGAATAACAGAGATAAACGATTACAGCATGTCCTAAACTAACCAAGAACAAGCAAGTTTGAAGTATCCCCAGTGATTATTTAATGAGTACGACGGGTGTGAATGGGTTAAAAAGACATACCTATTGATTATATCGGAAATTTTGCATACTACCCCGCAATATTCTCCGACTTCAAAACCGGCAAGAGTTTGTGCGAAGTACCTTAAAATACATAAATGAGTTTCTAACTCTGGCCTGAAATTACAATACCATTTTTAAAATATTATGTTCGGGAAAATACCACTAAGTACTTACTGATTTAAATACTCTTGAATATCATTATTTATATCACGGCGGAAGAGTTTATGAAATTTTTCGATTGAATCGGGCATTTCCCAATTCATTCGAAAACCCCAGCCGTGTTGGAAAAGTGTGGTAAATGGCAATACTGGTTCTTTTCCATTTAAACGCAACTAAAAATAAAAGACAATTTAAAAAGTTTCATGCTGAAATTGTGACTTTATTAACTTTTATATATGATTATGATTAATGCAGTGACAGTGCCAGCTAGAATATAACTTAGGCATACAATTTACATTTATATAAAGCAGTTTCTTTGGCTTAAACTTTAATTATAGCTTAAGTTTCTTCTGAGATGCATGTCATAAATTATATTTTCTTTATATTTTCTTGCTAAGTATATAATTTTTAACTATATTTTGCAAATAAATACATTCTCAGAAAATGTTTAATGTCCCAGAGTATCTCTTTTAAAGAGGTATCACCAGACATTAATGTATCTAAAGCTATTCATTATTTCACTCGAATTTTACAAACGTCTAGAATCACTAAAATACTTATTCTCAATTCCCATACCATTTTATATGATAATAATATAATCATTTCAATATCACACTCACCCCTTGTGTATTTCTCACTGTTTCTTCACAAGATATACCATAAATACTTACGTTTATTTTTCTTTTTTGTTTGCAATACATTATTAAATTAAATTGCATATGTATGTATATGCATTTTATACTTACAAAAAACTTAGAATTTTTCCGGAAAACAACCCTTCTTTTCGTTCGAGAAGCATTTTCACAAATGTCGGTCAAAGTTAGTATATAAATTATGAGTATAATAAAAAGTTTCATTCTATTTATGATTAAATCTTACGAACAACTATACCAGAAGATGCTTCATATATTATAATATATTTACATTCGGAAATGGGTTTGTGCTAACAATGTTTACTTAAGTGTGGAAAACAGTAGTCAATTGTGAATTGTGGTCACACAACATGTTATCCGCTATCTAAATACTGCGATGTTTATCTTTCTAATATGTGGTAATAACACATATTTAAGTGAAGCAAATACAATGAAATCAAATGCTACTGTGATTTTAATCACGTCCCAACAAGAAATCAATATCAAACATAATAAATTAGGTAAGCTGAAAGAAAATTTCCGACACAAGATTATTAAATTATTTTCGTAGCACTTATAAAACGAAACCAATAACTTATTTCCCGATGAAGGCTTTCCTCGATTTACCGCTGGCATGGATATCTAGATAATTTCCCGTTACGGACGATTGGAGTTTTTCTTTTAGAAAATCCAACCGGAGAAAATCGTTAGTTATTTCCTCACTGAAAGAAAGTAAATTTTCACTGAAAATTTTCCTGAATTATATCCGGATATCATGATATCGAGGAGGGTAATCTCTGAAAGGTACACCCTCTTTTCATTGATTTTCGCCAGTCACAAAGGGGACGCTCAACATCTCTTGCATATCATGTTCTGTGGATTGAATTGTGAATATTTCAATCATATGCAAATTTAAACTTTAAAATATGCATAGCGCTTAACTACTCTTGAGAAATCTAACGGAAATAATATTTTTCAACATTTTACCGAGCTAATTTTAGTTATGCATGCCAACAATGATATTTGATGATAATAAATGTTGTTATTTATCGATATTGCTTATTTTAAATGACGCCGTTGAGACATGTAACTAGATAGAGTGAGACATAGAAAAACTTATTTGTAATAATATATTTATTTAACAATAATTGTTTCCATTTAATACAAAACAACAAAATTAATATTTATTAACTTTAAAATGAATATTTATTGCTTATTATCATTTTAATTAGTAAAAAAGATGCCATGTATTAGTCAATGTTAGGGTTTACAATATAATAAGACTAGAGTTATAATATAAATAATATCAGTTTCAGTCTTAATTTTAAGGCAACTATATTTCATTTTAATTATTGTTAGTTAAGTATTACGTATAGGTACCGATATTTATATTGATATAGATGTTGTTATAGAGAGCACTTCAAATTTGAGATACTTTTTAAGTACATTTGCTAATAAAACTAATAATTTTGTATTTCAATTCTTGAATTCTTGCAATTTTAAATTTCAATGTTTACATTTGATTGATGGTTTTATTTCAATATATATATATATATATATATATATATATATATATATATATATATATATATATTAATATATTAACTGAAGCTGTGGCATTGTGTCAATAACTTCTCTAAATAATATTCAAGCGTAGTACTCCTTGATTTAATACAGTGTAGCTGCAAATAAGCATATGAATATTCCTAGATCCATTTAGATAATATTTATTTAATTTAAACGAATTTCGTATAAAGAACTGATATAATCGATGGCAATAGTCTATTCAGAGTAATACCATCAATATATATATATATATATATATATATATATATATATATATATATATATATATATATATATATATAATTAGAGTGTAATTAAGTCTCTATGCCTATATACAGATTTCACCAATGTTTTTTGAAACTGACGAATAATATAATTGTCGTTGATAAAACCGATCTCTAATATTTTGGAATATTTTAAGTATGAATAGAACAGACAGTGTCATCTGCTTTCAGGACACCGAAACATCGTGTTACAGGGTTCGTGTTCTTGAGGCTTCGTGTCGTTGTCACAAAAGCGATTCGGCAGAGCCATCTCTCGGTCATCCACACACATTACGGAGCGTCTGCGCATAGGCTTAACACCCTGTAAAGGAATAAAATTCAGAGGTGGAACACCAGGTGCGAGTTTGCCAGGATTATACAAATTATATTAAAGTTGATTATAACATTACACGAACAAGAGCGGGGCGGGGCGTTCATTAGGAAACGAGATAAGTGGATTATTGTTAATTGTAATTTATGAACTGGTGTTGTGGAAATTTAGTAATATGTGATACTGATTTTAAAAAAAATAAATATTAAACTTGTGTTGATATAAAAATATCCATAATAAGTTGGCCAAATTAATCATACCGAATTTAAACCCTATTGCTTCTTACAATTGTAGATATTTACAGTTATGTCATATTTTAATTGGAAATTTTTAATGAAATAATAAATAGTATTAAAGTGCTTGAAAATTATAATGATATATCTTGATTAAAAAGAAAAAAAATTCATATATCCTTGGAAACATAATATTGCATAAAACATATTTCAATTTTCTATAATAACGTAAAACTTATGTCTATGTATCTCGTTAAATTTATTACTACAGTAATTTTTTTTTAAATGCAGTTTTATTAATAAGAACCAATAAAATTTAATATTACTGTGGAAGTAATTTTAGATTACAATCTACAAAGATATCATTTAATTTTGTTTCTCAGCAGTAGTTTGATTTACAAAAAATTATATACTGAATTAGATTAAATTTATTTTAATAATGCTTCAAAAAAATATAGTTTAATATATTTTTGAAGCATTATTAAAATAAATTTAATCTAAATCAGTATATAATTTTTTGTAAATGCTAGCGAATATCCGTTAAAAACCATAAATTCATTGTTACAACTGCTTAATAACTATTTTTTCTGATACTGCAATATATTTTGAAGGTATAAATTTAAGTTTTTGAAGCTTTTCACCAATATTATTAAAAATAAATGCATATTTATATGAAACTCAACGTGCATATATATATTATCGTTATAATATAGTTACGTTACTTTGTCAGTGCACGGATTACAATAGAAATTATATTATTTGATAATTGTACTATTAAGATGTTTTAGTGTTGCTCTTTTAAAGTATTTAGTAAAACAAACTGTCCTACTAAATATTCAATTAAACTTGACTCATTTACCTTTGTATAACAAGTAACCGGGCACGATTGCCATGGACCAAACCACCAATGTGAAGGACACGCTTCGGTATGACACGCTCGTATCCTTTGTTCCGGCTGATTTTCCAAGCCGCATAGACTGGTATCGACGACGCTCTCTGTGGGGTCTAGGCAGACCGGCCGCCGGTACTGTATACCGCCGCCGCAAGTTGCCGAACACGGAGACCAATCGGGAAGCGACCAATGATATTCGACCTCCTTGGGGAGATCACGTTTCGTTACTGTGTATTGATATAGAATTCCAGGATTTGGGAATTTGCCGCGAAATATAACCTACCAATAAATAATAAACTAATGTTTTCGTTTGTTTTTATTAAGTTCGTCGCATTTTGATTTATTATTTTAACGTTTCATTTACCAAGATTTGTTGTTGAATGATTTATTTGGAAGAAATCATAAAATATTTGTTTAAATTTATATAATACTTCTTTGGTAGTCCTCTCATGCATAGTAAATATTGTAACTAAATATTCTAACATGAAACGCAAATTTTAATTATTTACTACAAAGAAGAATATATACTGAATTATGTTCTACTACAGCATTAGAACAGCTTACTAAAATCTTATCTATCCGGGAAAAAATATATCGACAAGCGGTGTGAGTTTCAAAGCTTGCACCTTACTACATTGCTTTTCTTACTTTTAAAGAAAATAAACCGTTTGAACTAGATTAAAGTGGTTAAAGGGACTTCTTTTTACTAAACTTTTAAGTTTTTTTTTATTTGCTCGGAGCTGTTCAAAATTCATTAAAATTACTTCATTTTCTTATTTTAGTTTCTTTTTCCTCTAAAGTTTAGAAAATAAAAAGTGTATTGTTTACCATTGCACCAAATGGTAAGATGGATCTATCCCGAGAAACTAAGAAGAAGAAAATATATATCACTCTTAACTTATTATTTCAAAATAAATATATCGTTTAAACTGTACTTTTTTGGTGGTTTTAGTTTCAACGCTATCAAACAGGTAGAGAAATATATTCAATTAAATATGAATCATATTTCTAATATCAAATTTAAAATGGAATAGATTATTATTAAGTTATACTTCCAGATATGGTTAGGGTAGCAAATATTTCAGGTCTTAGTTAGATTGATATAGATCAGGGGTGCTTGGCGAAATAATTTTTAATTCATGGCCAGTAAATACATTAATCATTGCATTAATGCGTAATACCATTGTAAAATTTTATCTTTAAAAACATAACCTTTCACCATTTATAAAACAATTACTTGTTTATTAGAGATGAAGATTTATTACCAATGTCATTTGCAAAACTGATGTGAAGTACAACTACATGTATTAGTTTTCATTCTTTTTCTGCATTTTGTTAAACAAAATATTAAACTTTTTTGCAATAAACAAGATTAAATTGTGCATGAGAGGATTAAGTATACTTTTATATTTCAAAACGCAATATGCATAGATAAATTCCCCACTTGGTATGTGAGAGTAATTATAATCAATGGATATTTGTTAAGGTGAACCAACAAGCAAGCTTAAACAAACATCATGCCTATCAAATGAAAAAAAAACCATTCGACTTGTATTTGCATAAAAAAGCATTGATACAAATATCAATTTTTTTATTATTATTAATGGAGAAAACAAATAAAAACTATGAAAAAGTACCTATTTTGGGAGTTTTTATTTAAAAAAAATGTCATTCGATGTGTATTTGCATTAAAAATGCATGGTAAAAATTTCATTTATTTCTAACTAGTATTATTGGAGATAAAAAATAAGAACCCCGAAAATAGGCAATAGTATTTATTTGTTTTCTCCATTTATACAAAAAAAAAAAAAATTGGAATTTTTATCAATGCATTTTTATGCAAATACACATCGAATGGTTTTTTTTTTTTCATTTGAGAGGCACGATGTTTTAGCGAGCTTGATGGTTCACCTTAAGTGATGTGAAATATGGATAGTGATAAATGAATTAAACATTTGTATGTGTACGATTTAAAAATGTTTATTTTCGAATTCTCTGTTTTGCACTCACATAAACTAAAACATCTTCATTTGTGGGACCAGGAATTCGTACTTTTTCAAGTTCATTATCTCGTTCATACAGCGCTGTGGTACCAGCTACGTCATATTCTCCTCCCAAAGTAATTTGTCTATAGGATTAAAAAGCACATACATTTTAGTTATAGATTAATATTTTATATAATAATATTAAAATTTCAGTCGCTTAATTAATCTTGTTATTTCAATTATTTCAAAAATAATTGTACTCTCACACCAAATGCAATAATATATTTTATATTATAGTAGCACTGATGAATCTCGTTTAACGGAAGCTATTAAAATGTGTCGCGCATGTTGAAATTGCAATAGCCGGCAAACATTTCTATGTCTCGCAAAGATACCGCAAACATCTTTCTCATATAATGTCTTATATTTACCTGTTACCATTTAGATAAAACCGTTTCGTCGTAGCACTTCCTATGCTTAAATAATTTTCCGAGTAATCTAATTCTTCAATGCGAATATTGCGCGATCCTCGTGGGATAATTGTGACTTCTTTATAGCCGGAGTTGTGACTTTGCTTTGTGTACAGATCCTGAATGATATCACAGCTGCTTCCATCTCCTTGACAAATACCGCAAGCGTCTTCTCTGGCGTCAGAGTCAACAACCCAGTCGCATCCAACTTTCTATAAAAACGCACACGGAAAAAAATTTAGTTATTTCACTAGTCAATTATTACTGTTTGCTAGCAATCAGATCTACGGCTTGATATTTACGTACTCTGCATATTCCAGAAATACAAACATCTCGTGCTCCAACGTTGCATGGTGTTCCATCTGCAGCATGTTCACCCTTCGGTACTATTATCGTTTCGTTTAGATCCGTACAGTAGAGTTCGCAAGGTTCATCTTAATTAATAAATCAATACATACATAATTAATTTATTATTATTGAATATATAACTTTGAATTTGTTTGACACAATCGGAATATTATATTTCAAGTTTTAATTAAAAACATACAACTCATGTATCACCTTATTAAATTACGTTTTGTATTTGTAACTACATATATTTATATATTTTTTGGTTTTAGAAATAATTAAAAGAATTTGAAAATTTGATTATAGTAATTATGGCCTCACTTATAAAGCCTCTCAATTGAGAATATAAAAATATTTAGAGATGAAATGTAATTATGCTAAGCACCTATTATAATTTTGATAAATTTAGAATGTCTCGTAAGCATCTTATACAGAATCAATTACATCTAAGATGTAGAAGTAGGGAAATGTAATTCTTAAGTAAGATTTGATGTCAGCTACTACATTCAATCAAAATGAAATTATTTGGCAACACTGTTTTCCGTAAAATATATTTTGCATCTAACATTTGATTATGACTATATAAATTTTAATTAACTAATCAATTACAGTACCTATGCATCTGTTTATTACGAACATGACGTAAATTATAAATAATTATTTTTGTTAGTAAATAAATCTAAAAGTAATAAATATGTTAATACAGGTTTTCAATTATTTTTATTCCTGACAGTGATAAATAATTATGCACCTATCACGATTATAATATATATTTAATTGTTTACTTGTCACAGAAAAATAAATGGAGACATTTAAAAGTCAACCAAATAAGGATGTACCATGATCCTTGAGAGTATAGTAATAAATAAATAATGATATAATAAAATTATGTTTATAATGGTATAACAGATATCCTGCACAGTTGGTTTCCTTGGTTAAATAATTGACATGGAAACTATCGTTAATGATTCCCCATCCACTTCTTTCCAACAATTATTTTAAGTACCTTATTACACGAAACATTCATATAATAGAATTGTAATTTGGGTGCATAATTTATAAAAGATAACTCTCTCATAAATTCAACGATAATTTTACAAATGCAGTAACAATTAATTGAATGGATGATGCTATTCTGTATAACACTATAAGCACTATACAATCTATTACTTTGAAGAGAATATACAATTTTGTATATAAATTGCGAAATAACACCATTAAAATGACAGGTTATCTAAATATATGAATATACGTATAAATATTTTTATAGCAGCATTGTTACTACAGTAGAGATAAATAAAAAATATAGAAACGCGTGATATTGTTTTCTGTTTCAATGAAGGAGTGAAATATGTTTGCTTAGTTTCATTTTATAGAATTATAATTTATAATGTTATTTGTCAATACATTTAGCTAAATTATTACACAGTTACAAAAAACTGATTTTTTGGCAAAATAAAGAATTTAAAGTGTTATTTTACGCTTGTTATTCTAGTTTAGTTTACGATATGGTGTAATGGTTAGATATGTTACTACAGTCGAAGCCAGTAGTGTATATATGAGAGACAGATAACTATATCAATTAAAACTAATGACAGATGTAAAAGTTGTACTAATTGAAACGATAAAAATTGTTAAAATACATTTTCAACAACAATTGTTTGTACAGTTTTTTTAATTCAAACACCACAAATTATTTTCAAATATAGCCATCGGTTTGTCATAACATGAATAATATATAAACAACAAAAATACCCACTGTTGTGGGTGACAATTTACAAAAATTAATTCAATTTTTGAAAAGCAAACGAATGCTGTCGTTTTATATGAAAGTCGTTTTTAGAATTCGTGAACAATCTCCTTAAAATATGCAATTATAACAAAACAACTGACTAGTATTTATGTTAACTAGTAAATGTGATATATGTAAACTAAATTTGAAGTAGAATTTATCATTTGATTTAATTATGTTAAGTATTAACGCCTTACATAAAACAAACATTTCTCCAAATTACTGTTTGTGTAAACAATAGAAATGTTTGTAAAATATTTAGTGCATTGTGAAAGTGCGATCAAAGTCAAGGTTCCATTTCATTAGAACATCAAAGGTATAGATAGAATGCATATATTCCTTTTTTGCCATATTTCCATCTAGAATATGTATTTGAAATTCATAAAATATTTATCTTATATATAGATTACAAATATATAATTTGAGTATTTGTATTATTTTAATCATTGGGCCAGTATAACAAATTTTTATTTACTGAATCGTTAGCTACAACATTTGAAAGACACCGTGGAGTTTCAAAGGCGATAATATTCGTCAGCAATATCTATATACGAAGAAATTACGTTTCTTTGTGATCGTTTTTGCGCACATAGCAATTTTAGTCGTTTTTGTGTAGGGAAATAAATTTACGTGGATGCCATCTCATTTGAATCTATGTAAAATGTGTCTAATGGTGCGAATACTCTACAGATTAAGTTAGTCTATAAGTCTGCTATAATTCAGTCCATAGTAGATCTAAAGTATTTTTACAAAAATATAATATATAATAGATATGAAATGGGTTAAGAAAAATATTATATTATAAAGCACACATGGTATACAAAGTAAATATGTGAAATAGTGACAAAATCGAAGAGAAAATATATTTCCCGTTGCGAATATAATCTGATTTTTCGTAAAAAAAAATATAATATTTTGCATGATATATTAGCTTAGCCATTTAGTTAAATGTAGCATACCGTCCTTCAGGTAATATAAATCGATTCTAACCCAATCTCATCTAAAAGTTTTTTAACATTAAATTACCCAATATGGATATTTATGCCTGCAGCTGGTGTAATAAGAAGCACACACAACATAATAGTTAATAATAAAAAATAAGTTTTAAATACCTTGTTCAAAATACGGAAGCCACGTATACACTTGCCCATTATAAGTTTCGTTATTGTACTGAGTGCATTGAGATGCCCGAAAGCTTGGTTTGTCACCGGGGCATGGATGAGTGTTACATATCCGATATCGGCGTCTTTCTCCTACGCAGAATCGCCCACCCGACGCTGGCTTCGGATAATCACATTCTCGTTTCATGATGGACACGCCAGCGCCACACGATCGTGAACACTCGCTCCAAGGACTCCAATTGCCCCAACCGCCGTCGATCGCTTTCGGTGTCTCTGCAACCGGCACACATTCTTGATCCTGGCACCACTGCAATACACGAAAATTGAACTTAAAAATGATTGAGTGCGTTAACGTTACGTTCTATTCTATACACTACACTGCCATTGATGTCAAGCAAGATGAAGAGGTTACTACGGATTGAAGTGGAGTATTTGAGGAATTTTATTTTATTGAGACTGTTCATGGAATATTTCAAAAATATATTACACCATCGTGCAGTGAAATTCTATGGTTCTAATAAGTAAATGGACTTCAACAATAGATTAAATTTACTTTCGACATGGATAACAGAATTGGTATCTTAAATAAAAAGAAGCAGTTGGGTAACATATAAATAAAGGAAAGGTGAGTTTTAAATGTATATGTATGCGTTAGTATTATTGATTTAAAAAAATATGTAGTCACTTGTTTACATGGTAAACTAATCTCAATACGGCGACTAGAGGCTGTTTGAAAAGTTTGCACGGATGAAATACGTGAAAAAAGTTCGCATGTTTGCACACACGGAATTTATCGTGTACCTAACAACGGATTGGCGACGGTGCGGTGCTGTGTTCGGCGTGTGGCTTAGAAATAAATCATTGTTAATAACAAACCATGTGCCTGCCACAGTGGGTTCCCGGAGCAGCGGGTCGCAACAGAGTCGTACAAGTGCCATCAATATCGCACCACAGTCGCGAACATATCTCTTGAAGTGGTGAACAGACTTCGGCGTTGCTTCCGAACTGCAGTCGACACTGGTCGTTCGCCTTGTACATTGCGCCTGGAGGGAGTTCAGGATAACTGTAGTCGACTTTCTGCGGCTCATCGTCCAGACAGTTGCCCAGCCCTAGACTGCAGAACGTGAGGATGGAACAAGACAAAAGTTAACGTGTGACTTTGCCACCCACTTTAATTAAACTTCAACCCAAAACCCAAGAGTCCTAAACTCTATATGCAACTACTGGATAGAAATTACTTTAACACTGATTAAAATTGGTTTCACTCGAAAACCTTGCGGATTGCTGTCTTAAACTAAATAAATGCAGCATTGCATTTACCGAAGCGTTGCCCATACATACATTATCTGAAATTGAATGGTTAATGTAGCTACGCTATTTATCAAGTTATCATTCAAGTTGGTTTATATTTAAAAGATGCACATACGCAGAGATTCGCAGCTATTATTTATTTCAACATCTATCGAACTAGTGTGAAACTGCTGCACATCCTTTGATAAATTTATTTTGGTATATTTTTAACAACTAGATAGAATTATCTAAAGCCGTGCCTTTTAACAAAAAATGTTTGTAAATGATTGATCTATTAATAAAATATCTTTAGTTATGTGAACTTCCAGTTAATGGAATTTACAAATTTTCATCATAAATATAAATTGAATAAGCAAACAAAATTTTAAATAAAGACTACCAATCCTACGTAGACAAGTAGTAATAAAATTACATTAAAAAATAAACTTGGTTGATGCCTGCCAATTTTGTCTCATTTCGCAATATTGATCAGTTCTACATTACTACACTTACTCTAATTCTATTTTCGATATTCTTAAGATAAAGCATCTATTTGTGTACATATCAGCAAATTAATTAAAGCAAATTGAAATTCTGTGCAGTGAATACATACAACATAATAGATAAACTTACTCGAAGAAATTGGTGATGTCTCTTCGACTACATCTCGACCAACTGACACCAACAGCATCTGCTTCAAAACTAGGTGTCATCACGTGCATTACATCACCTTCTTTACGATGACATCCAGTTTTTTCCGTATCATGGTACATTCCAAAGCTTGAATAAAATACCAAATCACATCAATTAGTTTATCTGTACGACAGAGTTATAAGTGCAATAACAATTACAACATACTTATGTCCCATTTCATGCGTAATCGTGTGCGCCAGCGTTATGCCATTATCTTCGTTTACGCTACAACTTCTATTCGAATGGCACATGCCGGCAACATGCGCCACTCCCAACGTACTGCACGGTGTGTTCTTCCGCGCGCAGATATCGTGTCGCGTTACTAGAATCGCGACATCGTGATGGTATGGATGCGAGTCGTCCGCTTGGTTCAGTCTCGTTTGCCATTTGCAGAATTCTTTCAATGTAATGTCAGCGTTTACTGTTGTGTTAAAGTCATGCTCTTCTTCTAACAGAATAATTTTTACAACAACGACGTTTACTAAATTGCCTATAGTTGGATCCAAATATAACGACGAGACCTGAAATAATATCGTATGATTGCATATAAATACTAAACGCAGAAAGTTTATATTATGTGAAATAAACCATATAGAAAACAACAATAATTCAATTAGTATTATTAGTAAGTTGTTGAAAAAAGTTGGAATAGATTATTCATAATGTATATTGAAGTGCATCATACGTCATTATTAACCGTATTATAGTTAATGTGTATTTATACTTAATAATAATAATAATAATAATATATATATATATATATATATATATATATATATATATATATATATATATATATATATATATATATATATATTGGTATACTGTAAAATATAACTGAACTTGTATATATAATGTTTTTAAAAAAAAGGTGCGATAGTTGATCGAAAGCCTTGTGTTGAACTTACAAAGATATGCTGATCCATCATATGAGTAAAATGTCAGTTTTATAAGAAAACCTGGTGAGAGATGAAATTATTCGTAGCTATGCATTGAAATTGTTAGAAATACTACACATAGCTTCGTGAAATTGTTATTATATATGTATTTGAAAACACCAATTTTGAGAAATGCCTATTTTCATCAACTGTTATATATTTCTAGCTGTCGACGTCAATTTTGATATACGCGCATATGAAATTCCACTTCTATTGCACTAAAAATATTAAATCTAAACATGGTTGAACGAAGCAATTTGAATGCGAGTATCGCACGGTGAAACTTATTTCCTTACAGTGAAATATTCAAACTTTTTGTAGCAACTTTCAAGCAGCAAGTAAACTGTAAATTACCATATTCATAATAGTTAAAAGATACATCTCAACATCGCCATTTTCATGAAACTCGATCATGGAAGTGTCTGCAACTAGTAAAGTTTCCACATAACGTGGACGACTAACAGATCGTGGCTTTCGTGCATGTCGCTTCAAATTATGTTGGCCTGTTTTCTTTATCTTGTGCTGTGTATTGTTTCGTATTCTTTGGTTCTTTCGCTTTCCTTGCACTTTAATTTTTCCCATTTTCTTTTGCCATTCTAATCTAAATTCATGATAAATCATGTGGTTATGAAACAGCAACGAAACGATGAATAAAATAAGACTACATAAAAAAGGGGAAATACATACTCGCTTTCTGTGTATCGTTTCGGCTCACGAGTACCACAGTTATTTAAATGACGCTTTCTCTTCTTTCGTTTCCTTTTTCGTGATGCCGTTATCGACTCTGTTGCCGAACGTCGAAATATTAAATGTTTGTGACCGGGTGCGACTTTTTTAATATTATGATGTATCGGTTCGATCCAGTATTCTTCTGCATTTAATTTTATCATACCGGTCTATGAGAATACATACATAAACAATATTTTTAATTTAAAGATAAATCAAGTAAGAATTTAATTAGTATTTATCAGATTTATTCCGTTTATAGAGCAGGTTAAACCATATACTCTCGTCCCTCATTTATTATCTCAAATAAATGAAATTATTTAAGAAATAGAACAATTCGTATCTTTAGATTATCATAAACATAAGATTATAATTGTTATGGAGGATAACCCAGTTGTGGATGAATGTAGATGGAAAGTAAATAAGGTGAAAAGAAGACGTTTTTCTTTTCACCTTATTTACTTTCCATCTATAAGATTATAAATCAAATGCAATTTGTGTAAAAGATACAATCTTATAAATTATATAAATCGAATCTTCTTTCATGCTAATTAACACATTGTAGGTATTTAATTGTGGTAGAATGCTTAAATGTAATTATTTATAAATATAATTTTAAAAAAATATAATTAAGACCAATTATTTACTATAACAAAAATTTAATTATAAAAAGTATGAACTCAATTGAGACTGTTCAACTATCTATACTACAGTAATTGCTTAAGCATTCGTCTTATAAGACAAATCTGTAATAAATATATGTGTCTAGTTTATGGTCACTTGATGAAGTAGGTATACAATAAATTAAATAATTAAATTAAATTTTATTTTCATGAATTGTATCAACCTCTCTAACATCTTCACGAACAGTCGAACGAAAAGAAGAAATTGTGTAAAAAATCATTAAAATAAAATATAAATTATGTGTGTTAGATATAAATTAATTTAAAGGATAAAATAAAAATTATAAAATACCAATCCATTGCATGATGATAGCGCGACAGAGGAGTACGGTTCGCCGTGTACAGTGCCTCGGTAATGGCATTTAGTCGAAGCCATTCGGGGTTTTGTTCTGAAGTGAACATCACGTTTATGTCTTTCGATTATGAGAGCTGGCGCAAGGAAGTTTTCCTCTGGGTGTAGTATGAGAAAGTGATCTTTATTCGCTAATGTAATGTTGTAATGTACTGGCTGGCCATCGTGATAATGCGTCGTGTTGTGAGATAAATGCTTGCCGTCCGACGTGACCTTTTTAGGAAACGTTACTTCTGCCTTTGATAAAACATTTGTGTACATTCCTGAAATCACATAATAATAAACATACTTATTACTTACAAAATAAGAACAGTTAACAACATTGCATAGCACATTTTTTATTCTGTATTAAAAGTAATAAACAGCACATTCACAAATAAGGCTAATGTTTACTAATACTGTATACGTAAATATGTCACTTCTTATTAGCAATACTAAAATTTATTGATAGTTTTTGTTTGGGCATCTTGGATATGAACCTGTTAAAGAGTGTCATAGATTAAACATATTTCCGAAACTACCGAACTTATAAACATCAATTTATGTACTCTTTTCTATGATTTCTTATTATATATATATATATATATATATATATATATATATATATATATATATATATATATATATATATATATATATATATATATATATATATATATATATATATATATATATGTATATATTATATATATATATATATATATATATATATATATATATATATATATATATATATATATATATATATATATATATATATATATATATATATACATATATATATATATATATATATATATATATATATATATATATATATATATATATATATATATATATATACGAGTATATATATGTATGTATGTTTGTATGTAGAGTGAGTAAATATTTATGTCACTATTTAAAGAAATCTTTGTACCTAATGTAATAAACGTGCATATAAAGTTGCATATGGTTATGTTACGCGGATGTGTTGTGTCTGCATAGAACGTAAGAATTTCAATGGCAGATCACGTATCGATGTAAGAAACTGGCGCCACATACCATTTATGGATCTGCTTTCACGTATTTGCTCAGCAAAGAGAATGAGAGACGGAGATACAACGACTATTGTATTTCTTATTTCTGCTTTTGATCTTTTACACGCAGTGGTGGAACATAAAATTCTTTAGAGGTAAATCCTACTGCATTAACATAATCACAGACTGATCAAATTTCGATATTTACAGACAAAAACCGATTGATGAACATAAAATAAATAACGCACGAATGCGATAAAAAATCTTGTTTTAATATCTATAATTTTGTTTGTGAATATTTACTTTCACAACCAATTTAATATAAATTTTTTGCATTTTTTCTTTATTAGTTTAAAAATTCATTAAGAGATGAGAGATATTCATCATTTTTTTTTTTCATTTTTAAATGGGAAATCTTAATTGTTTTTTTAAAATATAAATTTACTTCATTCTCAAATTATTAACGAATTTATATGTTCTTATTTTTTTTTTTATTATAATAATTAATAAAGTTTGAGTAAGTTGACGGTATTGTTCCATTGGGAATAAGTATCGAACTAAATTGAGAACCAGCACCAATCCAATATATGTATATGTTGATATAAAAACTGTATGCTCAATGTTGACAGTTTCATTAAAACAAAGAACAAAACTGCAAGTCGGTTACGATATAATAATGTAAATTTCAAAGATGAATAATTATTTACTCTTGATATTTATAATTTAAGTCTGTTTAATTTTGGAAGAGACTAATTAAGTAATATTTTAATTAGAACGGATATCAAAAGTTGTGATTTGATATAACAAGTTCAAATATACATGTGAGGCGCCACTGATGTGAGTAGTTCTCACTGTGTATTGTAGTGGTTCATCCAGGCAGGCTTTTGTGCGGTTTTCTAGATATAACAGGTGATACATACGGACAGAAATTTTACCGTATCGAGACAAACAAGTAAAAACACCATCATTATATGCACTCTTTTTGCCTTACATTATTTTAGCTTTTTTGTCATGTCCACTATGTTTTTATTCATTTTTTGATTCTTATTATTTTGGATTCCAACAGAACCACCGCGTAGGACAACACGAGTTTCTTTGCGATGGAATTTTTGTCAAAGAAAGAAAGGAAACAAAAAAAGATAATTTCTTAAAGATATATTGATGTTCAGAAAAACATCTTGGCTATTCTTATATTTTTACGTTCATTTAAATACATTTATATATTTAATATTTTAACCGAATTGTTAAAAATGGTTATTTTAAATATTTTTCCTTTATTAACTAATATATTTACTACGTACAAGAAAGTCCAGTGCGACACTGCAGAAAAAAATAATCAATAAAATAGAACACGAGAGCTTTTTAGCTCGCCGTACGTAGT